>QNGE01001171.1:12457-33429 GCA_008508345.1 Paragonimus westermani
TGATGATGATGTAACATTTTTCCTGATAGCACTGCGTTTATACTAGGAAGACAACGAGGCCAACGGTACAGCCCAAAACACCTAGAGAATAATTTTGTAACGTAGATATTAATTTTGAGGTATTTCAAATCAGCAGCACTGTCAAACGTCAATCTTTGTTGAAGTGGCTTTGGCATGTCACTGAAATAGACCACCGAGATATTCAACCCAGTTGAAAGCTTATATGATGATATGTGAGTTAAGTGATCAAAAACCCTCACCAGTCGCTTACTTCGCTTCTAAACTGGTCGTAAAAGCACCCATGGAGGTTAGCGCAAACACAGCATGTACAATCTTCATCACACAGTGGTACCTGAGGCATTGGCTGTGTAGTTGAAGGTGGGATGTACTACGTCGAGTATGCACCCGCTTTGTGGTTTGCACTGACCAGTCCTGTTGGTTAAACTGACTAATGATAGAAAATAATACGTAGTTCATAGTCGCTACCTAAAACGAAACCATGAACATCCTCACAGGCAATTTACATCATTAAACGTATGATTCTCTCTGTAAATTTAGCAACCTGTCATTTGACCATATTTGTGGAGAGACGCAAATCCGTCAGCCTGAACTCACCACCCTTGTGATAGATGTGTGTGAATGATCAAACTACCGAAGTTTTGACTGGCATTACTAAGGATTTAACAGTGAACAGTATTCATGGGCAAAACTGTATGCAAGATCATGTTTCATTAGTTCTGTTTAAAGGAGAATTGGCAGGAGGTTTAAGACTTTCGGTTTAAAGTGCGTAGGCCATCGGTTCAAAGGCTTATCCAGTTTTTCTACCTGATGCTCCCAACTAGGCCTAGAAACGTTCATTGTGAAATTCCTAGCATTTGAATAAACAAGCGAGAAGCGAACAATAAATCCTAGAGGTACGGTTCGTTTTTGAGTATTGCTTTTGCTGGTCTGTTCAGTCAAATGATTCAATGCATGTGATTCAGCTAATCCCAATTAAGCATTGTTGTAAAGAGGGGCTGGGAACGTAGTCATTTCACGAATTATGCTGAATGGGATAAATCAGCACAAAGTTACAATCACATGTGTAAAATTAGGATGTTGATCATTAAAATGATACAACCGCAGGTCTGAACTACTTGCATCAGATCATACTGTAGAATGTTACCTTTATTCGGCCTTGATGTTCGGAATGTGTGTAGTGAAATACATATGCATATCATTTGTGTATGCACACGTTTAACCCCAGCATGAGTGCAAACAAAAGACCCCGTGGTACGTATTACACAATATTTCGTGCCACATTCACGAGTCATTTTATTCTGTTTCCACACTTTTTCCCGAATTTAAGTTGATCGCTATTCAGACGTAATCTACGCTGGCGTTGTCATGCATGTCGGTTAATGGAAATGGACTTTTTCGCCAGACAGACGTTAACGTGTGTGAATGATGGTTTACCTTCCTGGCACATCTGGCTGGGTTTTCACGTGATATATGCTGATTTCCATATGGAACGACACGCTTTTCGCTTGTTTCGGCGGATTAGGTGAGCAAACGGTTTGGAAAATTGTGGATCGATTTCATCCGTACTCCGGTCACATTACGGCTGAACAGCAAATTGTGACTGCCTGGAACACTGTCATCACTCGTCCTCTTTAACAAGCGCGTATAAAATCATTCAGGAAAGTTTAACTTGTGTGCGACCACTTGAACACTCTTCATATTTCTTTACGGATTGATTATTCGGTATAACGTTTCGGTTCTTCCAACTGTATCTTCTTCATCCTTGGATAAATCTTGTCGATGGCGTATACAGTAATCCGGACAACGGCATGAAATCCAATTCCAACATTAGTGACGTAAGGGAATTAGTATTAAGCGGAGTCGGAAAATATAGCTGAATTTATTTAATTCGTAAGAGTAGAATTCCTGGGCTGCTTATCAGTGAAGACATACGTATCAACTAAGTCACCGCTATCTGTTCAGTAATGAGAACATTGTTAGTGTGGTGCGGTCGTTGATGACATTAGAAGCATTTTACGTAACATTTCAACGTGATCATTCCACACGTGGCCGGAAGTTCATTTTACTGTCGTTTACTAAGCCTTCATCTCCTGAACCTTGACGTACTCATGGATATGCGAACATCGTGTACAAGGAGCAACCTTTAGATGTGTGTCAAGTGACCTTTATCAGGGTTGCCAACTCAGTTCAATTAAGAAGTGGTGTAAAGGACTTGTTTTTCTAGTAGTCACGGAGTTCAAAAAACTGTTGTTACTATCCGTGCCAATATTTGCATCACTGTACGGTATCTTACTTTTCCACAAAGTTGCCACGCAGCTAGCAGATATGATGATATGACCTGCGAATTCACCCATATGCATCCATATTCGCTTTGGACCGAATTGGTTCTATGAAATCTGTTTCGTATTCCGGTGCATTTGTACCCGTACTACATTGAACGTCGTAAAACGCTGCTCAGTTATGTACATATGTATCCCATCTGTAGTGGAGTGGATAGAGGTGACCGCACTCTGTGATCTTGACCGAACGAACAAAATGATATTTGAGTTACAGTAGATGCATTCACACCGGCTGTTCAGTTCAACGAAGATTAGTAGCCGCTGGTTCGTTGTATTTGACATGCACTATCTTGAGGCTGGCCACACGGAAGTTTCATGTGAAATTATTGAACAAGGAGGATATGGCAACCGCATCCTTCTAGGATAAATATAGATAGAAGTTTAGCCAAGGCAACCACCGCCCCAAAGATATATGTAGAATCTTAATCGCTCATACGTACATAACCCGCCCAAAACTGATATGTAGAAACATGGTTTTCTAAAAGTTCTACACTTTTTAGCGGCCCCTGTAGAGAAGTTATCTTGCATTCTCCTATGGCAAGACACTACGAATGGATGATTTATTAACGGTGACTCTAGTTGAAGAGGGTTTATCCCATGATTTGTCCATCATGTAAAACGAAATTGAATTCGAAATTCTCCGTTATTTTTGGCCAGCAATTGTGCTTTCGAAATGATGCCTGAAGAGAATTTTAGAACTAATCTCGTTTCTCAGTCTGACGCAGATTTAAACTAATCGATCATACCATACCATTATTTTCTCAGCCGTCAGTTACTGATAAGTAGGCGATTATTCTGCTAGATATAATTTACTCATCAACACTGATGGCAGTTTCCACATTCCCTCTGATTTTCTAGCTAAACACTTTGGAAAAGCAGTATTACATTTATGTTTCAAACTTGTTATTCTCGACAATGCATTTCCTTGCCATATCAAGATGTTAAATTCCACCCATGTTCTCGTGACCAATCCACTTAGGGTAAGACTGAGTCATCCCAGCTCCTGTGACTCGAAAGCCTTGTGTGTGAGTCTAACAACTGACACAATAACTGTTATTGTCGATTCTGTCATTGAGACTGCACACTAGGTTGAGCGCAGAAGCGGGTTTGGCTGAAAAGTGCATGGTTTAAAATCACATATTGACTTCCTAATACGAGTACTAGGTAGTATTCCACCCTACATATCGGCGCTTTTGCTCAGTTCCATGACGGACCGGAGTAGTTTACCTGGGTGGACTCAGATAGAGACCGTACGTGTCATGCACAACGATATCTGAGCTTACCTAGCGAAGGCCAACATTGTTGGGGAAGCCCTGACTTAAACCAAGGGTCGAGCTGACAATAGGGTGTTTCTTACATGCTGTCAAGCCGTCTAATATCCATGCCCAGTAACTTCGACCATTGGATATCACGGCATGACTATGCAACTCTAGGTACGTTTGGTGGAGATTTAAAGATGGCTTGACATCTCGTCGGTTATACCCACACTACACTTAACCCCCGGACTTTCATTTTCTAACTCCGTTGAATTTACATCTGACCAGTTCAGTCGCAGCAACCTGACTGGAACCAAGATGTAAGCAAATTTTTGAGAGTGACGTTGAGGTTCGTACAACTTAGGTTGTAAAAAGCAACTGAAAGACTCTTGGTAGAAAATAGGCATGAGTAGTTCCAAACCGTAAACAGAACCGATGTGCGCGTTGTGGTGATGCTCACTATTAAGTTATTACTTGGTTAGGTCACAACGAGTTAAAACCAAAACAGTTATCTGTTTCGCAACGTTTCGACTCTGTCAGCGAGCCTTTATCAAGTGATTCAAGTCAGAAAAGCCATATTGTGCGAAATTCAAATGATGTAATCATCAAATGACACGTGTTTTTGCGTTTAGAATGCCCTACCAATGAGGTGTATAGGATCACAGTTCACCTGAGGTCAACGTACGACAATCCCAGGTGCAAACAGAGATAGACAGTTATTGTTTTCAAGTTGAACATCACTCACATTTGATCGCAGCGTTCGCATTCAGATAGACTTTCCAGCCAGCCTCTTTCGAAAAGAAGCACTAGACTCGAGTTTCGCTCTCATTAGAGCTCGTCAGTGGTGCATATACTCGCCACGGCCGGGATTTGAACTCCGGCCATCCCAGTTATGAGGCAACCATGTTAACCACTGCGCCATTGACCTCACATTAGGCAAGACCGAATGATCAAATATGAACGCTCAACCACTCTCGCTTGTGAGCAATGATCAGGTTGCCCGATCATCTCGAGAGGAGACACAGTTACTGCCTGTTAACTTCAATCGATAATCCCGTGATTAGGACTTCCGAGACAGGTCGAGATCACAGAACTCGCACATTTTCACAGGCGTGGTTTTTTGCGTGAATTTTGATAAACATATATTCACCACCATTCCGTTGAGGTTTTTAAAATTAGCGGATAGAAACTTTTATGCTTATGAACAACAGGATCAACAGTTGACGTCAGAGGGGTAGAACATAACAGAAAATGCTACTTAGGTTTCAGGTAAATACGGTACTAAAGAAAACAAAAGATGAATATATTTTTCAAGTTCCCTCAGCATCTTGTGTTAAGGAACTCGCTTAACTAAATGTAGGCTAATTCGGATGGAAATATACCCGCAACCTCAACCCTAATTAATTAATAAATTTTCACTCGCAGATAAACATTTACCATAATAGTTCATAAAAACACTAAATCGTTTCGAACCGGCAGTTGAAGAGGGGGTACCAGCTTAGTAGAAAAGCACACCAATGATTCGTACAACATTAAAATGCGATTATCCGCTCGTACCCTGGGTGAGAGCCAGGTGTAGGAGTTACCAACGCTCACTGACTCCACAAACAAATGTGTCTTCGTTTAACTCACGGTCAGAAATTCGAAGTAGGATGTTACAAAAGGAGCTGAACGAAACACATACGATTCACGAATACCCGTAAAGCGAAGTTATAGTACGGTACATGAAAATTTTATCTAAATCCTAACCACAAGAGAGGAACTACCATGCTCGTAACAATTTGCTTATACACCACGAGCGTGTAAATCTTGTTTCCACACCATAACTCAAACGAAACGGTTTTGTTTAAGTTCCGTTAATAAAAACTCCACTGCCCCAAAGTTATTCACATCTGCTACTTGAATCGCTAATTTCACCAAACTTAATTGGTTCACCTACACAACAAAACAAAGTCTGGTCTAGATTTGCATGAGTATAACTACACCAGAACAAACTTGAATCAACCGCAGGTCACTTGTGCTTGTTCATGTTAACACAGAGAGTAACTGCCATCATTCCCTCCACATTTTCACAGCGGTCGCTAAGGAGCTGTATTCAATAAACTATTCAATAAATTAATGATGGTCAGACTGATTATTCACGATTTTGAAATAACCTTCAACAGTCCCATGTACACTCACCCCACTAGTTATTCACGTGTAATCTCTCAATTCCACCACTGACTGCATATCTTCCTTTGGTCAACAACGGTTCACATTAGAAATCAATAACTAAGGCTCTATCACACAAAATTATTAGGAACATGTGACAATCAGATCCCAACTGTTCTCGGAGGAGTACTCAAAAACCGAGTTCCCGGCCCATTACTTACCTCACTCCATCATCACAACGATGAGAAACAGAGGAAATCGGATTGATGTAGAAGAAGGCACATGAATAGCTCCAACGAATTAGTGCTAGAATCTATTCGGTTACGCTAAGTGCGAAGTACACGTGACAGCCTTGTCATATAGTTACGAAACCTCAAACGCTCAAACACGGACAACACTGAATATACCGGCAGATGTATTTCATGAATAAAACCGATCGGTGAACAGCAGTATTTCGGTTGCTGTGTTTGAAAAGTCACCACATTATTAGATGGTCTCCCGTCTGCAGAACTCATATTAATCCACAACGCACGTATTCTCCTGGCCACCCCAACAATACATCGCAGTCATACTGTACGAATTACATGTGGATGCATGCTCGAACTGGACTTTCCGAAGATGGCACTATGGGAGCATGTCTGAAAACAGTGAAACTGTGAACTGTCCCACGCAGCTGCACTACCCACCGTGTGAACGTGAACGGGACGAAACAGTTCGAACAGTAGCAATATTGTTCACACATCTATTCATGCTCGGGATCAGTTCACTTTGGTCCTACTGTCCAAATCATGGGAACTCTGGCGACAACTCTGATCTCTCTGTCAGTCTGATCAATCTTAGTGAATGGGCACCGCATCGGTACTGACGATCACGTCTCGCAAATGGAATGAACGGGATTTCCCTGAATCTCTCTTCACCAATACAAACCATCCACACAAAGCCGATTGATGCGGGAATTCATACTTCCTGAATCGTCAATGAATCAACACTGACACAAGTTCATAGTCAGCCGGATGATGTTCGGCACAAATCTCGTGAATGATCACGTGCGTTTCTCTGTGTAGTACATGGTCACCTTTCGATTAGAAACGTTGTTGTGGGCACCGCCAAACCGGTTTCGGTGTGGGCGGTATCGTGCTGTGCAAACTAATTTCCTTGAACCACTGAAATTCTTCAGACCATTCACGTATCTGCATGTAACAGTCATTAATCACGACGACAAATATTCATTTCGATTACTGTTACAATGTGAAATTGCATGATTTCTTCCCGGTAGTTGTCCAAGTTCCAGTTTTCACGATAGTTTACCGACGAAATGGGTCTAATATTGATCTAGTCCGCCCTTATTACTCACAAACTCCACCTACCATCCACAGTAGCCAACCAATCATTCTGACTATCTCCACTCTGCGTACTGCTAGCGGTGTTTCGACTAGGTATTAGTTACTGACTGAGACCACTTATGGAAGTGTGAGATTAGGAGTGTCGTGTGGCTCACCTCGTACTTCGGCATCACTGTTCCGTGTACGTTCGTCTTGATAGGGCATGTGACATACCACGTGATATGTGTATGTCAAGTAATTGGGTGTCGTGCCCATATTCCGCCTCTTGTCAATAACTCCTTGCATTTTGAACCGCGGATCCAACTTGTACGTTTCACCAATGCGCGCCTGTGGGATTCATGTTAGTGTAGACATGCATGGAAGTAAAATTCCCGCAATCGATAGAAGGGAGACAAGGCTATTCTTATTCAACACAGTGCTTCCAACAAAAGAAATAGTGATTCACAAAAGACCCAATTCCGAAAAATCTGGACTTCGGCTGAACTCGAACCAGCTATAGACACAACATGCCTGAAGGCGGCAAATGTTTTGCCAGCTGAGCTACGAAGTCGCTGGTTCGAATGCTGCTGAGGTTCAAATTTCTCGCAGTTGGGTCTCGTCGAAATGATCAAATCAGCCAATTTACTTCTCATTGATGAAGCAGCAACTAAACCTGAAATCAAGTCGAAGTGTCAAATTTTTTGAGACAAACTGCAGCCTCGAAAAGTTCTACAGTCTATCTGATAGAAAGACAAACTCAACAGATTCACAGTTATGTTTATACCTCCTGTTCCGTGTACATTTAGTGCGTTCAAATTCCTTGATAGTAGTGACTTCCACCTGGGAGCAGCAAAAGTGATTGGTAGACCAACGAACACAATACTGCCGCTCTCATTCTGTTCTTAGTAAGAATACCATTGGCTGGTTCTATTGTAACGATCCAAAAGGATGTAATTTTATCAACTGTCCCGGCGATATTCAATGTTTATTTGCACGCATATTTGGCACGTGTTTTCATGCCCGTTTCTAGCTGGAGGTTTTAATCCAAACTCGTTTCTATTCCACTCCGGTGAGCAATGTTTTGCACACAGCAGATTATTTGCTTTTATGAAAAATTTATCCAACTGTTCACTTGGTTACTGTTGTCTGGGCTATCGGCAGAATCGTTTGTTTGAAAAAAAAAACGAAGTTGTTTTTCCGGAAAGCACACCAGTTTTTCAAAATTTTTACACCGTGGATTATTCTGTTTTCTTGTTTACCCGATCTCCTTATTGCCGTTGGTCCCAGAATAGGCTAGAATTAATCACTTTTCTGTTTTCATCTATTTCTGACATATAAGATATGTTGTTTTATTAACAAGGATTTGTGGTTCGCTTCTGCTTGGACTTGATGCAAAGAGTTAAGACAATTCACAAAAGCAGCGTCACCTCCTAGCGTACGCCAATTTCCACAGTGTTCCTTCGGGTAGCCTCTGTCTACCTATCACTACTGTGGTCGCTTCAGACAGTTCTCTCACACTCCATCCATACACCGATTACCCAGCTTCACAGGTATTCACACGAATGTCAGACAGAACGAAAAGATGAGTATAGTTGAAGTCAAGGAATTGATTAGGATGTCTGTCCGTCACCTGACTGGCTGGACTGTTGTTCGCAGAAGACGTAGTAACTGAACAGATGAAGCGTTGTTGACCATAGTCATTAAACCAGACTCCACTTGCTGCGTGATTGAGGAACGGGTTCACTACCTAACCTATGTTCAGAATTAGTCCAAAGACAGACCATCGGTCCAAAACAGACAATGTTTGTGCAATATTTTTCCTGCAAGTGGTACATAACAGTGTGCCGGTCGAACGACTAGGCACCTGTCCAAACGGATTAAACAGCACCACCCAGCCTAGGTCAGAACCAGAATAACAAAATCGATCACTGTTAGAGTCGTATCGCGTGCTTTCATAAGCACCCACTCAGTAGACATGTCGGAAGCATTTCGGGCAATGTACACGATTTCAGTTGATCACCGAAAGACAGTTTGATAGCGAATTTTGGGACTGGCCGGTTTGATCAAAGCCAGATTAGGTGACCCAACGATCTGATCCCTAAAACAATTTGTTTATGCCTTACAACTTTCCATGTCTCGAGTAATTCGTACCCTATACTCACTCAAGTAAACAGAAAACTGACCTCGGTCATGCGACACAGACCTACCCTGTGTGCTGCATAGTCAGTGATGACATCTTCGTGGACAACTTGGTTTCTTGTTTTTACTACCCCCCACAAGTGTGTTGACCGCTTGATGAATTATCGAAAGCAAATGTTCGTCATACTGTTTTCTCTGAGTGAATGGGAATTTTTATCTTAATGTTATACTGTTGCCACAACAATGACAATACTACAGTGGTAACAGCAACACATACCTGGGCTATTGTTGTATCTGTATTCAAGCCCCGTCAGATACAAGCCTTACGGACAATAACTACGGTAGTGAGAACAAGTGACTCAGTAGAGGTGCATACTGTTTTGTCGCATTTACACGCGTTTGGGTCATTTCAAAATGGGTGGACGAGTGATCCGCTGGTCGTTGAAGCCGCGACCAATCAGATCGCAGTACGAGCCTTGGCACAGGTGGAGTCACACAAAGCGACCTTGACGTGTATAGAACACCTGAGACGTAGTTTTATTTGCACATTGACTAAGGTAAACCGAGTTAGCCTTAGTTGACTTCACAGTTAGACAAGGTACCAATCTGTGGTTGAGAGAACGATGAATCTGTGCTGTACGACCACATCGAGTTGAAAAGCTTGTTTTTCAAGATAGAACACTTGAGTCGATAGCATATTCTGACAATGTAGTTGTTACTCACGAAGCATAAGGCGAATTGTGCGTTTGCATGATAGTGATTGTCACTTCAAACTCCTGCGAAATTCGGTAACTTTGCTAATTACGGATCACTTGTGTCTGCACGAAACAGTACGACTCTTTCGAACAAGGAATTCCTGAAGTCGATAGACGTATTTAAGACGAGCACACATGGCTGTAACATAATTACCCAATTTTGTGAGTTTATTAAAAATGTTGGTCTTGAGAGACTACCCTGCTCAATAGATTCATGTTGTCTGCTTGAGTTCTGCTGTCCCTTTTAATAAATATCTGACCTGTATGTCTGAACACAGAAGGGATGGAAGCACAACGCACTACTATATTCGAAATAAGGTTCTAGCCACCGTACATTACCGAAACGAGTCACGGCGTTTGATCTGGAGGCAATTGAGACACTATTGACAGACAGTAGCCCATAGAACGGTGTTAGTGGCATCCAGCTATAAAATTTATACAGGGGATGGAAGCCAACTACAGAACACTGTTCATGAAGCTGAATGTCGGCGAAAGAGTTACTCACAGTAGCAAAGATGCCGCCGTCTAATCTCGAAAAAGTTAGGTCCATTGGGCCTGTGCGTGTAACCTAAACTGTACCATACTTTAAGCTACAAGGTGGTGATGTGCAATTAAAATTCAGCAAATGTGAGGGGCATGGGTTACTCGGCGACAGTCGCATCACACCCTTCTTTAGGAATGACGTTTATCAAACGACTATGGAGTGAATGTGTGGCTTTAAGGCCTCTTTAGTGTAAAACATTCTCTTGTTTCCTTGTCATTCGCGATTGTATCCACGGATTTGTTTACATGTGGCAACCTCCGCTAGAGTATGAGTAACATAGTAGCAGATCACAAGTTGAACAGGCTACAGAATGTCAAGCCTTGAGAAAGATCAGGTTGCAAATTTTACATGAAGCATTTCGCATCTGACCAATTTCTATTTCACACAGCAGTCTGTGGGACATGTGAAGAAAACGTTCAAGGGTATAGCCATCTATCGCGACAGTTCCACGAACCGTGATTCATGTTTAAACCCAAAAATCATTAATCAAGTCAATCAAATTGTGATTGTCTTACAAAGAGAAACTGTTCACCCACTTGCCGCTCCTACATCTCATTCCAGATTCATATACTGCCACCGTCAACGGCTTGTAAACAGTACGCTAGAGTTTGCAGGAAAATTTGGCTACATCCTGCAATAGTGATTTTAGCGATTGCTCATAATCATATCTTCCAAATTGCACGTTCCCCATTCTTGTCGACTCAATGTACCGTTTTGACTGTCCAGTCTCGAAAGATCCAACCGCGTTCATAAACGTTAGTTCATCTTCCCAAATACACTTGCACTGGCATTCACAAATACCACAGTCACTGGTGGACATTAGCACAATTTCTATAGCTAATTGTCAGCCCGTTCTTCAGCCGGATCAGGTTTACCAAAAGCCTCACGGGCTGTTGACCTGATAACACCAATATGTAGTCAATTGTGAATAACTCTAATATCCACACCATTTCCCATTGCCTCATGCGCCAGTCCTCTTCACGTCTAAGAGTCTGGATTATCTGCCCATGCCTTCTCTCGGAGACACGGTAGTTCCTCAATCCATTGTGCGTGTTGCTCAACTAAGACTGAAACTTAGCCTCCTAACCATTGGGTCCATCTGTTTGGTAATAACCCTCACAGTCCAGTCAGTCATGTGGTGTAGTGACACCTCAGTTATTTTGTTGGCCCCGTCTATACTATATCTTTCGCACTACCGTGGAAGGAAAATTCAAGGCGTCTGTGTGATCCCTATATTCACATTCTTAGTGATTCCTGTACAGCTAAGCAATTAGTGCATTGTAAGCTTTGGGAAAGTTCCTGTGCCGGTCAGGATGGTGATGGACGTGACGGAGACTGGTCGAATGGTGAATGAAAGAGCACACGCCATTCTGGGGTTATCCAATCACTTTTCTAAATCCAACAACAACCAGGACGGCTAAACGCGTGAAATGTACCAACAACGCAGAAATCATGGATGGCAGTGTACGAAACATTGGAGTAACTGGAAAATTTGCAGTTTGACAACTTTCTCGAAGGACCTGGTGATTTACATTGAACTGCAATATTTCCTTGGGGTTTACGGCAGACTGACTGCTTTGATATTAGTTTGAAAACTGTCCATTTTCCGGCAAAAACCAACATTACCCCACTTAGTTAGATCAAACTGCACTTTGTCGTTATAGAATTGACCTAAACAAAAGAACGAGAACTAGGCCGTTTTGCGAATATTTGTATTTTCGGGACCTCACCTGAGAGTATTGGAGAATGTTAACGGTGGTAAATCACTGGTACAATTGCGCAGTATAATCGCACATGACAGGCCTCAGACTATTGCATGTTGTCAAACCACAAACATGCGGGCCGTTGGATCAATCACGCCGGAATGTGCGTGCGGGCTACCTACAGAAGCAGTTTGTCTTGGCTTCATTTCATAATAAAAAATATTGTGCTGCTGATATATTTGATGGCATACGCAAGATCTACTCAACTGATCCACACAATTGTCAATCGCACTGTGGGATGATGTGGTAGATGTGAGTGCCTTACGCTCTCGGGTGTGTCAAAAGGAAGTTAATAGCATTCAGTTGACTCAGAATGACTCGAGAGTAGCTGTCGTCAAATAGTCGTAAGATAGGTGGTTGGCACGTGTCAGTCTAATAAAAACCCGTGTGGAACGGAAGCAGGAACAATTGTCCAGTCGTGTAGATGTTTCAATGTGGTGTCACGTTAATGTTGTTAGGTAATTTTCTGAAGTTCCTGCTGTTCGCACCTGTTGAAAGTAACTAGCATCCGGCTTGGAAAAGCCATGTAGTAAATGTAATCACTTTACTGTGGCTAATCCGCAATTTTGTCTATCCGTTCCGTCGATTACCCATTGCAAAATATTGGATTCGATGTTAAACTGGTATTTTTCACCCACAAAATGTCACCTAGCTATATGGCAAACTCCAATAACTTCAAACCACCAAATTTAAAACTTCATTTTAACAATTTTAAACCTCATTGCAAGGAGAGGTAATTTATTTTGATTCATGGTTATATAAATGATTGGAATCCAGTACTTCGTATAATTACCAAATCAACTGTTATTTGACTGCTTGTCCGTTTATTAATAATTCCCGCAGGTGAGTTATTAGATTTCAATGGAAGCTATACATCAAGTAATTTTTGCATACGGTTCCATAGTGTAATACAGCTTTTTCGACGTATTCGCTTCCATAAAACCTCGTGCAGTTTAC
Organism: Paragonimus westermani; assembly: GCA_008508345.1. NCBI lineage: Eukaryota > Metazoa > Platyhelminthes > Trematoda > Plagiorchiida > Troglotrematidae > Paragonimus > Paragonimus westermani. Next base: position 25,705 of record QNGE01001171.1, read on the forward strand.
ACTGCCGGAAGCCAAAAATTTGCATATTTTTTTAGGATGTTATAGACGAGCTATTTCCTCTACCGCTGGTCGTTTACTTAGACAAGAAGCACCTTCGTTAATTTTTTCGACAGATGAGCCAATTTTGTGAATAATGCCCTGGAAAACTCGTCCGGATAATTTTGCGAAATTCGAAAACGTGTCTGCCGGTCCTGTCACCGTACAGACCATAAAGTAAAGGTGCACAAATTATGGTCACACAGAGTTGATAGTGTTTAGTCGAGGCGACCACGAACTCCGAATTTGATGAGGCTCCATTCTTCAGTTTGTTGCAGTTTTATTTGCCTGCACATCTGCTTTCCAAAATCCATCGGGACAATGACTTTTACCGAATACAGCTTAACATAACATTAAGTGTTCTTCATACCGCATTTGTCGCACCCTTTAGACCGACTGAGATAACCCAAGTGGAACACGAAGATGGGCAATGAAAGAACAACGCACTCAGTATGAATTTGTCTCGAGAAAGACATTTGAGGCTTGTACATCACTTAAGCTCCTGTACACGACATTATCAGCTTGAAATATTCGGTCATTTTGAACAAGCACAATTGGTAGCATATGTTCTTGTAACAAGTCTTTGTGTTTAAACATGTCGGTGGTGTGATCTAGATTGGCAAACTCACATATTTATGTAGGCAGCATTCGTTGATACTCATGAGCGGAAGTACAAACTAAGCTATTTTGTTCTAGGACTGTAGAACAGTATTGTAACAAAGAGCTTAATGCAACACTGTCTGCTAAGTTTGTAGGTAGCAACCACTTTAGAAAACCGCTTTGTAAGGGTGAGAATTAATAAATAACATTTTAGACAAAACAAAAGCGAAACTCACGTAGTGTCCGGCTTACATTTGTTCGCGATATACTGAACAGTATTTCATTTCAATTCGCTGCTTTGTTTTAATGCAAGTCACACATCCATGGCTGACAGCAGCGTGTGAATTCACTCCACACCATAATAATAACTGCTACGTTCTGTGGTTCTTATTTATGACCGTCTGATTCTCCCATACAAAAACTATGTGAACTTGACCACTGCCTCCACAATCCATACATGGATCTGTCAGTTGCACAGCTAATGAAGTCCTGTTCGTCGTTATTGCACAATATCTCCAACCCCGTAATCTGATTTGTAAAACTTCCAGAATCTGATGCAAATTCTGAATCAGAACGGACTTCATTCGAAAAACTACATTAGTAATCACTACCAAAAACTTAGGCAGGCATCTGAAAAAGACACAGATGGCTTACATAACAACTGAACTTCCAAGCGATAGCGCATTGCACAGATATCTATGGAGGTGTTGAAAACGAGTCGTAATGCTAAGTTGATGGAATAGTTAATCTGTCATTTCATGAATCGATGAGGACGGATTAGGATTCTGACCGAAATGTAACGCATTAATTCTGTTACTTCCACAGCGAATTCCTCGTGCGCCGATCAATACAGTTGTCCTGTAAGCACACGGAATAGAGCTCTAGCCCAGATTCGATCTGATATGACTAACCTTGGATCTGATGGCTTATTTGTACATGGAACATCATGATAAAGAGGCTGCGGTCGAATATTGACGCCTTCGAAGTAGTAACAACGAAAATCTTCAACTTTCTATTAGCCAGTGTGTAACTTATGGGTCCTTCAGAGTCTATAAAGCTTACTTGATGTACAGTAAGCGGTAAATTGTAAGTATATCATGTTTGTTTTTTTCTATGTGCTACACTTTTCTTCATAACTTAGGGAGCAAACTTTGACACACGCTGTTGTAAAGATCAACAAACTAGTATTCGATTGTTTTAATTCAACAAAAATGCTCCGGAACCTTCACCAAAGGACGCTGATAGCATTTGGCTATTCCTTTGCGTTCCCTCTAAAAAATGTAATTGTACTTCGACTTCTTCTGATACAAATTGTGTTTGTTGCATAAGTTGCAGTTAAGCCAGTTGCAACAACTTCTCGAATACACTAGATGTTTCGAAGACTTGACAAGGAAAAAAAAACGTTTACGCTCAGTCTCATGTTGCGTGTTTTAGCTTCCTTACGTTGCACAAGATAAGTGAATGTAAGAGATTTTGTAATATGGGACATCGGAAGTCCGAGTCATTCAGGTATATCGGATGCATCAGAGTGATTGTGCAGTACGGCATGACGTAGCATAAAAGGAGATCATTGGGCCACAAATGTTCAAACAAAAGACTGTGTGGCTATCTTGAGGGGAAAAATCCGAAGGTATTGCAAATTCAGAACTGTAGAACAGCCCAGGTTTGTAGTACCAACGGACAGAAGGTATTGTTCAACCCACCAGAAAGAAATTCTCGTTGATCAAAATGGTGTCAAACTTTTTCGATTTTCATGTGCACATCGCAGTTGCGTGTTTCCAATCCGATATTTTACGACAATATTCTTAAAGGACAGAGCGTACGGAACCAACACTATGGAAAAGGCTCACGTGTCACGATCCAAATAAACGATCCAATAAACTTGACGAACTAACGGTGAAGTGCAGGTTACTCTCTTTAGAAATTACTGTTAAGCTGACTCACTGGATGTTCGAAAAACGAATGATAACAAATGAATTTCTGCAGTAACAGTTTCTCGTATACAACCTAGCGTAACGTGAAAATACATAAAGAACCAGCTTCCGATTATTTAAACCCTGTCAATTTCACCCAATGCTACAACCGTTTACTAAATACGGTTGTAGGTTAACCAGAGTTGGAAGCATACCTACTCTAACATAAACTCAGCTGAAAACTATTAAGTTGAAACTTGAAATTAAGTCACGACACGTATGTGAGAATTTTCTTTGCGTTGGTGAAATTCTCTGAATTGAATTATTTTGCCGTAGATTTAAGTATATTTTAATTTAAAACTAGAGGTTTCAACTTCAAATCTCAATGGTACTTGAGCATCATAAACTTGAGAGGTCTCAAGGTCACAGCAGTTTTGAGATTTCACATCAGAACATTTAACCATTATCATCTGCCCTCACCTGATGAGAAAACGCCAACATTGTGCGCCGTACAACCCAAGGAGACTAATACGTTTTGATTGGTGGAGTGAAACCTATTGATTGATCCTCTGATTCCTCCCTTGGGGAAAATTAACTCTACTTCAAAGTGTGATGGAGCATTAGTTGGTAGCTTTATCCAGACACATTGGAAAAATAACCCATTTGTGCTTGAAAAATTTGCAGATAAACAACGCAAGAATAATAGTTGACAGGACATTCTCGTACAGTTTCGTAGAGGATGATGCTGGGAACATCAAGTTCGTTTCCGAAAGTGGATGTCAAGTTGATGCTGGTTACTGACCATTAAACATAATTGGAATGAAATCATCTTAGGGTTTACCTCGTAGCACACATATCGCTTAGTTATCAGCTGCTGATAATGCAATCTGAAATCACTGAAGTATTTAGAAATTAACCATTTCCCCGAATACTCTCTAGTCCAGATTACCGAGCATTCTGAGCACTATTCACAGGCGAAAGTGGTCAAGCGTTCAGACATAATCAGTTGGTCGTGCCTAGTGTGTGATCCAGTGGTCACTACGGCTGTGACACGAAAGTATGTCTGGAGGTTAAATCCAGACCGTGCTAAGGAAGTGCATTAGTGCTAACCCCTGTTCAGAGCCAAACTTGGGTAAAATGCTTCTTTTCGGAAAAGGTTGTCTGGAAGGTCTATGGGAACGCCACAGTTTTGTCAATCTGCGAACGATGTTCAACTTACATCATCCAAGACTCCTTAGTATTTACTGGTAGCCAAAATGCCACATACCGAATTAAGTGTTTCTTGACATTTCTGCCTGAGTAACTAGCCTAGTCGTAGTGTTATCGACTACAGTTGACAAGACACTTATTGCGTCTCCTCTGGAGACGTTCGGACAGTGAGAACATTCCACATAAGTGACTGCGGTTAAGAATTCCCAATAGATGCTTTAACCATGCTTACTGTGAGGTCACTGCACCGTTAGTTAGCACAATTGCTTCAGGAAAGAGTGGCCGAATTTCAGATCCTGGTCGTTACAAGAATATGCATTACTGATGAGGTTTGACAAGAGCGAAACTTTATTCTAGTTCTTCTTTTCGATATGGGTCGACTGAAGTGACCACGGGAATTAAGAAAGTTAAGTTCAGATGTAAGTGTACATACGTTTCAATTGTCAAGCAGCACTCATAAGCACTATGACTTGGCTCATAGTTACTGATGAATAAAACAGTGGACAGCCCTGAAAAAGTATACTGGCCGCTGAGTACGACAAGATGACATACCTAAGGGTATTCCCAGCCGTCGCTGTTGGTCTTCGCATGATTCCCAGCGGTGTGTGCAACATCTCCAAATCTGAGTGCACAATCCACCGTTTGGCCATCTTTCAATTTTTCCGAACTACCTCCGCATTGAACAGTATGGAGTGAGGTGAGGTTTTCGCTGATAAGCGAACTGTGTGACAAAACCACTGTAGACATCAAGTTGTTAGTATGCCCGTTTGTGACTGTGAATTTGAACGCTCCTCAGTTGAACTCTCCCGGATTGCTGTATTGTTTATATAAACAGACCATTTGTTGTTTCCTTAATGGTGGAGACTCGTTCTCAAGTGATGGGAATTCACACAAATTTTTCACACGAATAGGCCAGATCTTCAGTCTGGTGAACAACAATCGGCGAACACATGAATTTTAAACGTGATGCTTTTAATCCATACGTGACTGCTTTTGATAACACCCGAATGATAAAAATGTTTGAATGGATTTTGTGTTTCCTTTGTTCACACAAACACGACATCAACAATGTTGTAAGATGGCACTATCCACCTCATTACTCACGCTCGGGTTGTTCGTGTGCTATTGAACACGAGATCGTGCACTTGTGCACGCGAATTCAATCTTCCATTTACAAACAAAATTCGTGCGGATCTCCATTATGAACTTAGCACTCTTCCTACGCCACTCTTGTCCTTCTATTCACGTAGGTGCCATTATCTTGAATGTGAAATTATTTCCACTCGTCACTTCTGCCTACTTAACCTTCCACAAGTACGACTATTATGTGAATGAGTTGTTCAGCTGTCGAGGTAAATTACAGCCCATTACTAACTTGATCCCCCATGACTTCAGCGAGTCCGTACCGCCTCATTTAATTGCGATCTGTCACTGGTCCGATGTGCGCACTAGGAATGCTTCATTAAGGATTAGAAATATCCAACCCATCAATCGTTCTGATTTAGGTTTGTTGCGTGCAATGCGTCTACAATTCCTGTTTTCAGAAATATGTGATATCGTAGTGTGTGTACACTACGTTTGGTCATGACATTTCAGCTAACACATGCAAATTTTTTAAGGACAAGCTTCCGACCAAAAATAATTACACCATTAGGAAAAATGTTTGTACTTGGTGTATTTCTGTATTAAATAGATCTAAATGTCTGATGGTGTGTTCTCTTTGCCGCTGTGTGTAATTGAGTTGTTGGCAGAGTTGGCTGAATAAGCTGTTTGATGGGATACCTACCTCACTGTGATGTTTATTCAGTCGTGTTTCTAGGCCTGTCTAAATAGAGAAGAAGATACCACCATCGTTGCGATTATCACGGGTGGGATGTGTATCAATCATGAAGACTTCCGCGTGTATCTCTCTAAAGCAAAAATCGAACATTTTCTACAGCATCCGAATAGTGCCATAATCTATTGTGATACGCACACCCCGGTGGCGAAGTGACATTTCAGTTTTTCGAGTGTGCTGTAGATTACTGACTAATACTGTGGATTTGGTCAAGTCGGACTTAACATCGCTTACGTTTTGTCATGGACTACGCACTCAGCTAGACTGACTAGTCCGTCTCTTTGATTGGCAGATGTAGTGATATTGGGGAATCCGATCTAACTCAGGAATTCCAACCGCAACTTTAACAACTGAAATTCACAGGTAGCAAATGTGTCTTCTGTAGAAGCGACTGGGAACTCTGGTCATTACTCACAATTCAAAATGACCAAGCGTTCAGGTATGAGAATTACGTAGCCAGGTGGCCACCAAGGTTGTCTCGCGAGAACTTGACCGAGGTTCAGTTTCTGGCCACGCGAAGAATATGGACCATAAATGATCTCTGGCAAAAGGGTAACTCTAGTCTGTTTCTGACGTTTGGCGCAAGCATACTAGAAGGTAAATCTGAACACAGCGTTTTTACTACGTTTCCTAGTTTTATACTTGGACGAAATCCACTTACATATATTTTTCTGTATATTTGATTAATTTATCCATCTGGGTACTATGTACTTTTATCTGACAAGTCTACCAGGAAAATTACACGACTACCACATATTCAGCTGCTTTCTTTTTAACAGGGTTTTGTACTAGACGATCTGCTGTTAGTGGAGACTGGCAAGTGAATTTTGTATGACTAGTTTTCATGTGCAATAAGCTATGTAAAATGCGTGGAAGACGACTGCATCTAGATTATACGGTCACTCTTTGTGTCACAATTTTGCAAATTTTAAGTAGGAAATGTTTTGCCAATTAACTTCAGCCCCTTGACTTTTCGAGTGAGCTAACCGCTGACAAATACCTACAGTGGTTTAGAACTCGAACACTTCGACAGTCACTCACTGATAACCACAGAATAGATCGTCACATTGTACCTCTTCGTGTTCTTGCACAATTGAGGAACTCGTAATAACCGTAGACTTTCTGTGGTCCTGAGCTCAGGACAGCACATTGGAAGGCTCATCGTAATACTCTCTCTCTCTCTCAGAATGGACGGAATAGTCACGCCCTTCCACCATTAAATATTTAAATGGAGAGTTGTGTTGATGAAAAATTACGACTTATTGTCATCGTGAAAAGTAAGAGAGAAAGGGAAATATTGCAGCGTCAAAACACAAGAGTTTGCACATAGATTGTCTACTAGTATGAACGGTTCATTTACAAAAATTGTCTCTCATGTAATCACAAAAGTTGACCGTCAGTATCGAATCAAACAAACATCCCTTATCCGACCACCATGTCCGTAATATTCTCTCTTGTAAGGTTCAACGAGATTAATTGCCTTTTTCATCGCTAAAACAAACAATTCCTGAATTTCCGCCTGTAATATGGATACTGCGGCTGATTCACCAAAACGGTTGTATTCAGTTCATTGTACTTCAAATATGGGAATCGGTTTGTCAGCTGTTTTAGCTAATTGTGTGTCAGGTGTACATGTAACTGTGAGTTTTGAAACACTTATTTTACAGCCACACCTTTATCGAACTATTGTTAGTAGTGACTGTGAAATAGTTTGAAACAATGGTTCCCATCGATAAATTTGAAAAAAGCCAATAGTAGCACGTAAGATGTTTTGCGCAATGACATTTCGTTCGCATCGCATCGGTTACTTTTGCGAAATTAACATATACTATATATAGTTAAGGGGCAAGCAGCTAGGTGAAATCAATCTAGAAATATTTGAAACAGTCAGTCAGGTGACCAAAGTGGAAGCAGATACGTCGGCGAAACCAGGAGGCACCTCGGCACACGTATCAACGAACACATACCGAAATTGTATTACTGATAAGTAGTGTGGCTTTTGAATTCGAGGGTCGGTTGTACCGTCAGTGCCATTACAAAACACCTTCTACAGACCGGCCACTCACTGGACCCTAGAACGGCTTTCAGAGTGTTATTTAGACCCAAGCTAAAGCAGGCTCTCAATATTGC
>QNGE01001171.1:34505-56756 GCA_008508345.1 Paragonimus westermani
CGACGACTGCATATTGTTAATAGTGTCTATATTCTGTTCGTTTCGATCCCAGTGTTCTTTGACGGCTTAACGGCATCTCCAAAAGTCCGGAGTTTCATAACAATTTCTCGTACGCTTAGGTGTGTCAGCTGGGACGCTAGAATTTCAACGTTTTCTACATGGTGCAAGGCGGAGAAAAAAAGCTTAATGAAGTAATATTTGTAGAAGTCGAGCACAGTTGGACTGTAATGGTGTATCACAGTACGGAGGTCAGATCTACGAAAGAAACTGCAAGCAGTGACAGGTTGCACTCACTGCACAGCACGTCGGAAAAATGTGCTCTGCCGACACGTAAACGCACAGATCAACTATTCATACAGGAAGGTCACATAGATGACTCTAATCAGACCAGAGCAAAGTGAAAGTTACGAGATCATTCGAATATGGTGAATGTTGAATTGCGTAACCGCGCCTGTTCTACAGACAGGCTTGTTCACTGACGAGTAGGAGGGGACCTTGGTTTATTATATAAACTGAACATCACACTTAACTGATCACAGCTTTTGCATTCCCACAGACATTCCAGTCAGCTTCTTTCGAAACGAAGCACTAGATTAGAGCTCCGCTCTTGTTATAACTGATCAGTAGTGCCTCTCCTTGTCACGGGTGGGAATAGACATCCAGCCACGCTTTCACGAGGCAGCCTTATTAACCACTTAGCAACTGACTTCATATTTGGTATTTAAAGCACACTTAAAAAGGTCATGCCACCGCTAGCACTTGGTCCGACAATTTAGTTATGCCTTGGCGACTAAACTGTTGACGCAATGGCGACACGCGTCCCATCTGTCAGTACACCCTTGTGTCGACTTGACAACCTAACGGTGGGTTAGCACATCAACCCGGAGATTATAGCATTCTTTGGTGTTTATATATGGTTTTGACGCGGTTATTTTCTCATGTTTTATGAATAGTTTGTCTGCTGTGTGCTGCAAACGAACTTCGGACCACTGCTTTCTGGGAAGTCTGTTCATTGGTTGAGAAAAATGACTGTTACCAGCTTGCTAATGAGGCCCTTATGGCTAAAAGTTGGCACTGTTGTGTATTTTCGTCATATGTATATCATCCCTGGAACTTCCCACCTGATATTTGAATGTGAAGCCTAGGTAGATATCTCAATAACATTCTCAAGTATATCAGACACATTGATAAACAGACTGAGAATAACCCAACGTTATGAGCAAGTTGTAATACTCTACGTTTCAACCACCTCGGATGGTCTACCTCAGGAGTGTTTAACCAAACTTATATTAATAAAGAAACGTTGGTGTGATTCCGATTAAACACTCCTGAGGAAGGCTATCCGAGGTGGTTGAAACGTAAAGTATTACAACTTGCTCATAACGTTACGTTATTCTCAATCTGGTTACCAATAACATGCCAACCACGACGCCCAAACTGTTTGACTTCATTCGTACTAAATTTGGTGTGGATATCTTGCAAGTGAATAATATATCAGAGGCACTTGTTCGAAGTACTCTGAGCTGATGTAATCCAGTGTAGTGGAACGGAGAGTTGGGGGAACAGTACCTCAAGGCAAATACAAGAGTTCACAGTAGGTGTCCGCAACTAATTCCACTAAACTAAGTCTGCTGTGTATTGCAAGAAGATTCTTCCCTTTAGTAATAACGGATTTGGTTCCTCCAGCGAGCTAAATGAACGTTGTCACGGTTAACCCACTACAACCAGGACCGCGTGAGAGCAGAAGGTGAAACGCGCGAGGACGAAGTTGTGTGTTGATTCAAACAATAGACAAGTAGTTAATATGTACAATGAACATAACCGGTATGAAGAATGGTACGTAACAAAAGATCGAAATGGTAACAGACTCTACACCAGTTACCCTTATCCGGAGCATTTAATCTTGCTATCGATATGGATAACTGTTGGTCCGTAAACGGTTTAGGAAACCTACTGTTTTATGGAGTCGCAAGCATCTTCATAATCTCCTGTACACAGCTAACATTATGTTCACACATACTAGAATTATTTTGTCCTGACAAGTAATCATTGTATGATTGTCTAATTGAAAGGTTGGTCCGGCAGTTGTTGATTTTGACAACCGAAAACTCTGAGCTAATGATCATCTTTCAATACTGTTGTCTTGTTGGATCTGATCAGCTTGCAGTGTTCATTTTAATTAACAGACTTTATGAGCTCGGAAAACAAATATTCATCAACATGACCCCTTTTTTGTCTGTGGGACCTCGTCTAAACAACCGACTAGCTACTTGTCCCCACCTTTGATGTGTAAAATGATCCATATACCACTCAGTGAGTACAAAATATTGGCCTCTGTGACGGTTCATCTGTTGGTCGTATTGCTCCTCATTTTTTCAGTGGCCATACTAAATATGAAGTTGAAACAAATCTGTGAATTAAAAATTAGGATCGTAGCTCCCAGTCTATGCTTTGATACAGTTCCTTGAATGAAGACCCATCTGGAGGCATTCAGTAACCCGGTGAGTACTTATCACCGGTGCCGTTGAAAAAAGGTTGAATGTGCCCTTCACACTGTAGATTCTATGCTCACACAGTGTCGTTAAATTTTGAAAGACATCACCTGATCTTATGATGCACTTAATTGACACAGTGTCAAAGGAACAAGTAAAACGAAACCATCGCTGTTTCACCCGTGTGTTATAGTTTGTGTTATGTTGTACACGCTATGGACGGTGAACAACAAAAATGGATGAGTGTTGATCCAATATCAAATCGCCCGTCTCACGCATGCCACTTGGCGCCAAGGTAAGAGGTGAGCCACACGACACTTCTCGTCTGACGGCTCCATACGTGGTCTCAGTCAGTGGCCAATACAGTACGCAGAGTGGAGATAGTTAAAATGACTGGTTGGCTACTGTGGATAGTGAGTAGAATCTGAGTTGTAGAGGGCAGACTAGATCAATATTAGACCCATTTCGTCGGTAAACTATCGTGAAAACTGGAACTTGGACGACTATCGGGAAGAAATCATGCAATTTCACATTGTAACAGTAATCAAAATGAATATTTGTCGTCGTGATTAATGACTGTTACATGCAGATACGTGAATGGTCTGAAGAATTTCAGTGGTTCAAGGAAATTAGTTTGCACAGCACGATACCGCCCACACCGAAACCGGTTTGGCGGTGCCCACAACAACGTTTCTAATCGAAAGGTGACCATGTGCTACACAGAGAAACGCACGTGATCATTCACGAGATTTGTGCCGAACATCATCCGGCTGACTATGAACTTGTGTCAGTGTTGATTCATTGACGATTCAGGAAGTATGAATTCCCGCATCAATCGGCTTTGTGTGGATGGTTTGTATTGGTGAAGAGAGATTCAGGGAAATCCCGTTCATTCCATTTGCGAGACGTGATCGTCAGTACCGATGCGGTGCCCATTCACTAAGATTGATCAGACTGACAGAGAGATCAGAGTTGTCGCCAGAGTTCCCATGATTTGGACAGTAGGACCAAAGTGAACTGATCCCGAGCATGAATAGATGTGTGAACAATATTGCTACTGTTCGAACTGTTTCGTCCCGTTCACGTTCACACGGTGGGTAGTGCAGCTGCGTGGGACAGTTCACAGTTTCACTGTTTTCAGACATGCTCCCATAGTGCCATCTTCGGAAAGTCCAGTTCGAGCATGCATCCACATGTAATTCGTACAGTATGACTGCGATGTATTGTTGGGGTGGCCAGGAGAATACGTGCGTTGTGGATTAATATGGGTTCTGCAGACGGGAGACCATCTAATAATGTGGTGACTTTTCAAACCGATCGGTTTTATTCTTGAAATACGTCTGCCGGTATATTCAGTGTTGTCCGTGTTTGAGCGTTTGAGGTTACGTAACTATATGATAAGGCTGTCACGTGTACTTCGCACTTAGCGTAACCGAAAAGATTCTAGCACTAATTCGTTGGAGCTATTCATGTGCCTTCTTCTACATCAATCCGATTTCCTCTGTTTCTCATCGTTGTGATGATGGAGTGAGGTAAGTAATGGGCCGGGAACTGGGTTTTTGAGTACTCCTCCGAGAACAGTTGGGATCTGATTGTCACATGTTCCTAATAATTTTGTGTGATAGAGCCTTAGTTATTGATTTCTAATGTGAACCTTTGTTGACCAAAGGAAGATATGCAGTCAGTGGTGGAATTGAGAGATTACACGTGAATAACTAGTGGGGTGAGTGTACATGGGACTGTTGAAGGTTATTTCAAAATCGTGAATAATCAGTCTGACCATCATTAATTTATTGAATAGTTTATTGAATACAGCTCCTTAGCGACCGCTGTGAAAATGTGGAGGGAATGATGGCAGTTACTCTCTGTGTTAACATGAACAAGCACAAGTGACCTGCGGTTGATTCAAGTTTGTTCTGGTGTAGTTATACTCATGCAAATCTAGACCAGACTTTGTTTTGTTGTGTAGGTGAACCAATTAAGTTTGGTGAAATTAGCGATTCAAGTAGCAGATGTGAATAACTTTGGGGCAGTGGAGTTTTTATTAACGGAACTTAAACAAAACCGTTTCGTTTGAGTTATGGTGTGGAAACAAGATTTACACGCTCGTGGTGTATAAGCAAATTGTTACGAGCATGGTAGTTCCTCTCTTGTGGTTAGGATTTAGATAAAATTTTCATGTACCGTACTATAACTTCGCTTTACGGGTATTCGTGAATCGTATGTGTTTCGTTCAGCTCCTTTTGTAACATCCTACTTCGAATTTCTGACCGTGAGTTAAACGAAGACACATTTGTTTGTGGAGTCAGTGAGCGTTGGTAACTCCTACACCTGGCTCTCACCCAGGGTACGAGCGGATAATCGCATTTTAATGTTGTACGAATCATTGGTGTGCTTTTCTACTAAGCTGGTACCCCCTCTTCAACTGCCGGTTAGAAACGATTTAGTGTTTTTAATAAACTATTATGGTAAATGTTTATCTGCGAGTGAAAATTTATTAATTCATTAGAGTTGAGGTTGCGGGTATATTTCCATCCGAATTAGCCTACATTTAGTTAAGCGAGTTTCTTAACACAAGATGCTGAGGGAACTTGATAAATATATTCATCTTTTGTTTTCTCTAGTACCGTATTTACCTGAAACCTAAGTAGCATTTTCTGTTATGTTCTACCCCTCTGACGTCAACTGTTGATCTTGTTGTTCATAAACATAAACGTTTCTATTCGCTAATTTTAAAAACCTCAACGGAATGGTGGTGAATATATGTTTATTAAAATTCACGCAGAAAACCACGCCTGTGAAATTGTGCACGTTATTACGAGTGTGTCTGATTAGTTGACGGATAGGTGTGGTCAAGATAATTGTCATTATCAACTTTCTAATTAGGGTATTTTACTAATCGCTTTATCAAGAAGAAACTGGCGTTCACGTGCTATAAAACGCTCATCAATTCATTTCGTCTGGTCAGCAACAAAATCTACTATCGATTGTTACGTTCCGAGTTTTACTTCTCAGTCGCGTATGTGTTTATCAGCGTGCTTGGGTGGACGAGGGAAGGCAGGTTCAAAGATTGAGAAGAAAGTAATCATATTTAATGTATGAATCTCATTTTTACACCTATTACTGGTTGTTATCCTATCATCATGTCCTCACCAATCGTCCAGTGTTTACATTTTGTCTAACACCAATTCAGAACTATTGATGATCAACGATACCCCATCGACCAGCCATCGACAAATCTGTTCGCGTATGACAGGCCGAGCAGTCTGTACGAACGTGAAGGTTGCGATTTACTCTTAGCGATTTTCATTTTCCTTGATCAAAGCCCTCTACTTCTTATCAGTAGAGGTTATATGCTTAAAAGTAATTGTCTGTTTTCTCTCACTTTACGTGACAAATGGGTCTCATCCTGTGTTTCTGCGTTCAATCGCTGTTGCCGCGTGCACTAAAGCATACATCCAGAGCAGTACTGATGAGCGTCTGGTAAAATTATTTCGGAATACCGATATCCCCCCAAATGTAACTACTTGCCTTTCTAGAAAAGTTCTCATGATCGACTGCTTTCGGTATGGGGCAAGAAAAATTAGTTACTAGGCTTGGTGAAACATGGGAAAGGATCACGCTGTCGATAACTTCCAGTTACAAACCTAAACCAGAAGAATCGCACTCTTGGAGCATTTCACCCTGAGCAATTCCCTGTAGCTCTCGCTGAATGGAGCACTCCTTCTGTTGAGCAAATCTGTGGTTAGTGTGAGTTGAAGGCTAGCGGTTACCGGAAGACAACTAGTCATAGGCTCATGTTTATGAACTAGAATCACACGACTACAGACAACCAGGCTTGTCCGGTTTACTTTGCTGTCACTGATGTTTGTAGTCAGAAATATAAAGAATTTGTAACTGTATCCAAAGTTCCGCGGTCTATTGCCTCCGCAACTTTGTAGTGGGTTCGAACTGCCTGAGTACGTGCTGTTAATCCGGTGAGCATGACTACTGAAGAATCACCGGCTGATAATCTTTCCTATTTTGTGGAAGATTGAGCACATTCTCAAAATGTGAAGCCCCCTCCCAGAGCAATCACTTACAGGAGTCCTGTTAGCTAATCCCAGTTGTGCGTTGTCCTAGAGACGTAGATTTTTATTGCACTGGACGTGGACATACTACTGGTAGGACAGATCATATTTTCTCCACCCTGAATATGTGCCACCTTATACACCTGTATGCCTGGCAGAAAACGTGACACTTTGGTGAGGTCAAGGTTTTTAATTTCACCTTCACCATCTTGCGCTATGTTAGGAATAAGCAGAATAGTTCCCTGGATGTCTTTTTATGGCCGAACTGTGTACGGTACAGTAGTTCCTAGTCAGTCGTTAGCACCTTTGGCAGAAAATCGGAATATTTGAAAGTGTTAAAGGGGAATCAAACTCAATTTGTATGAAAAACTATTAGAGGATTGGGTAGATATAGGTGCAGAGAGTCTCAAACTATATAGCCCAGTCTTCATTCGACGGTGTTAATTGTACAGTGGGTACCTCTGACCATGAGCTCGAATCTGAGGACGAAAGTTACGGTTTTCTTCAGGTGTGTTGTTTACATCACCCAAAAACCAAGACAAGTCTTACGCCAACGCATTTAGAACGGTCCTCCGGAGATAAAATTTATTCGAAAGCAACATGGAAACTTTTAGGAGGAGAGATAAAGATAAACAATAACGGATGTTATTTTTCTGTCAGGTGGTTTGACAAAATTTTTACCTGTAAACAGTTCCAAGTATGAAAAATCCAAGCATCTGCTAGATTTCAATCAATGACGAGAATCAACATATTTCTACGTGGTATACGTTCTGCTCTCTTAGCTGACAGATGGTAGAGTAGTTGGATGAACAGAACCTCAAAATGAAAATTACTTAACCCTGTTTGGCTGTACAGCGCAGCTAGTAGAACATGTACTACGTAATTGTGTGTTGTTTCAGTCACTGGTACATATCCCGCATGAACTCAGATTGTGTATGACTGGATTTATTCGTGTACTTTCATCACAAAACAATTATTTGTGCGGTACTGCTTTAATGGAAGTAGCACATACTGAGCATATGTCCTTATGAGGTAGGGGATTTTTCTGAGCCCGTTTTCCGGGTATTAATCATATAGGTAACGTTTAGGTTGCCATGTCCTAAGTTCGAGCCACGGTCACGCCAAAAGCACTTGAGTTACAA
Source organism: Paragonimus westermani (assembly GCA_008508345.1). Classification (NCBI taxonomy): domain Eukaryota; kingdom Metazoa; phylum Platyhelminthes; class Trematoda; order Plagiorchiida; family Troglotrematidae; genus Paragonimus; species Paragonimus westermani. Next base: position 42,210 of record QNGE01001171.1, read on the forward strand.
ACTCACGTGTAGTGTGCGCATATGAATCGATTAGAGGGCAGTCAGCATGGACGCTTAGCCAGTAGATGGTGAACGGGTAATATCAGGGATAATTATTCCATCCAACTTGGACACAAGACATTTGTGTGTGCAGATTATGGATCTTAACACTGTTAGGTGCCATCTAGGTGATACGGTCCATGCATTCAATCCAAGCACGTTTCTAGTTTCTCAATAAATTTCTCATTGTAATCACTCTAGTCCTGGTTGTTGCAAGGATGTCTACCAATTGCGAACTCTACCAAAAACGATACATGGGTCTAGTGCCTCTATTCAAAAGAGACTGACTGGAATATCTATGGGAGTGCTTCAGGTGCGATCAGTTGAAGGTGATGTTCAATGTATATGAAAATTAAAATACCGTGCTACATATCACCACTCGTTGTTCTTCATATACGGAATCTGTCAGTCTGGTATCTCAAACACTGCAATTTTAATGGCGACTGTGGTTGATTTCTTTATGTTTTATTCGGACAGACAAGCAACAGGTGGGTGGTGCAAATTAGTTTCTACTAAACAGCAACACCTGACTTAAACACGAAAATTCAATGGAACATTTGTTCTGTCGTGAACGAACACGGTCTTACGTTTGAATGGTTTTGTGCGGGTTGAAAACAAATATACTGGCTCGAGTATCTGCAGAATCGGATAACTATAACCAGGGGATGACATAATACGAGAAGTGCAGCAGTTACACACTATAGTAACAGCTAATGGATATACAACACGTCTTATCGAAGAGAATAACATGCCGGAGTACGCTTAAGACGAAAAGACACCGTTCCAGTGTTGAGGGTTTTACTTTTCAAACTTTCAGAGGGGAGATACGGTGATTCTACGACTTCGTTCTAGTGAGAAAAAAATTCAACGTCACTTCATTGAAATGCAAAAGAACATAGCCTCATCCACCGTTCGAACAATGATTTTGATCGGTATCGCCAGTAAAGCTTGAAGCTGTTTATTCGTAGATCAACCACTCCCTTCAATCTTACGACGATACACATACAGTTCAATATTACTCGTTATTCAGGAAAACCAAACAGATTACAGCACACATGACAAAATCCACACACTTGTCAGAGGTCTGAATTCGAGAAGTTTACATTGCCAGATAACCAGTAAGAAGGAAAACACAGACGTTCGAACTTTGAAAGAGACATTCTGGCAATAGCCACTAAATTTAAACGACAGATCAATATGAATGTTTACGTGAGTTTCCTAAGCATATTTTTATATCGTCAAGTGGTTGTTTTAGTGTTTGGACGTCAGTCTTTCACATGCCAGAAATCACTTTATCGTTGAGTATAGATGGGTAGATTCTGACCAGTTACCCTGGCAAGACAGAGAGATATGTTGGATTCATCCGGTAATGACACACGCTCCCACAGCAGTCGGAAGCAGGCTGGTGTGTACGTGTGACGTAAGCTAAGGTGGGCGTTATGACAACCAGCACCGTCACTTGCTCGACAGTTGATGACCTATCACCTGCATACCAGTATAATTACATCACCCTTCACCGATTATTTAACAAGCAGCCAGATATTGAGTCGGATTCGAGGGCGACTTTGTGAGGTATAAAATGAAAAGAAGCCAGTGTCGTAAACCAATTCCCAATGAATTGATTCAGAACCTAGTTTAACAAATGGTCATGTTCTACTGTATAAACAACATGTTACCGTAATGCACGTTCGTCTGCACATTAGGCTCAGCGAGGTACAACAAAGTTCTCCTGAAAAAACAACTTAATCAGTATAAACTGTGTGATCACTGGTTAGAAATGGGTTTGGGGAATCGTAAAATAGCTTCCAGCCAGATAACTCGGAATGGTTTAATCTCAGTGGGTTGTTAGCATGAGACAACACCCAAATAAGCGTGAGCGTTTTGCGGAACTTCGATCTAGTGTATTTCCGTGTGAATTTTCACCGCCTCAATCAAGTTTGTAATGACGAAACTTTGTTTCCATGCCACTGAGCGAGGTAAAGTATAGCTTCTAACTACCTGTTTGTCTTCCAAGACACATTTCAGCCAGTCGTTTTGTCCTCGGTTATACATCGACAGGTCAAACGAATTACGTTTACATGGATCGATATGCTCTCGTGTGGTTCGTGAACCACAGCAAACACAGGGCTATGACAATGCGTTTCTGTACTCACAAAGGTGGATTACTCAACCGAATGCTGATTGTCTCAGCTATGACCGAAATCGAGCATCTCGCAGCTTCAGACTCACTGTCATCGAATCAATAAAGTAGACGCGAATAACCGGCCGGATTGATGGTATGATATAAATCAACAGGATACACCACAGCTACGATGACGATTGTCTTGGTGTTTCCTTTATTGGTCCAGGCTGGTAGTGCACACTGATGTGTCCGGTAATGTGGTCCACATTCTGAAAATATTACTTGAATTGTCCTCTTCGTCCTGGCAACAGTGTCACGTATTTATCCTGGTAATGAATCAGCAAAACCTTAGGAGATTTTCAACCATTTACATATTCCGCATACACACCCACGAGAAAACGTGTTCAAAAATGAATGGGAATCACCGTCATTCGTCCGAATGAAAAAGCTGGTGAAACGGACGCTCAAACGAAAGACGAACTTATGTTAGTTAGTACTAAGAGAAAAGGAATAAAATCTAAATCATGCAAACCTCTATGTTAAAACTCAGACTCTTAAAACCAAGGTATCCATGCTTTATCAACAAGTAACTGAACTGTACATGATAGTACGACGACACCCCTCAGACAATTGGCTTTCATACAGTTTCACTGTCCCAGTTTATTCAGTGTCCTTGGTTCTTGAACACTTCAGTCATTATCACTAATTCGGATTAGCCCATAAATCTTTCATAGCTTCCAGCCAGAAGAAAGGTTGTTCAATATATATAGAAACCTCGGGATCAACAATCCTTTGTATCAGGTAAGGAATGATCAAAGAATCAGTATTACGAATACGCGCAATTATGGAGCAACAGTTTTAACTAGTTAAAGGACTGAATAAAAACATTACTATCGAGACTTTTGATAATACGGGGTTTAAAACATTAAAGAGTTACCAGCTTTATTAGGTTGCGAAACGATGAACCTTTCAGAACATAGTTGAAAATCGTCAGATCTAGATAAATTCTAGAGAAAATTGGTTAAAATTTTGTTGGAGAACAAACACACCGGTATGGGAAGTAACGATTTTTTGAAAGCATCAAGGATAGAACTGTTAGGGTGAAGCGCATTTGGACACCAAGAAACAACTGAAGATTTGACCGTCAAAACATCTGTTTAGTAATGTTACACACAAGAACAATTCGGACCAAATCCGCCACGTAAATCTTCCTACATATAGTAACCAAGAAACTGGTTTGGTTCGGACAAGGATCTGTTAGTGATCCGAAAAATATCTTTGACAGACGATTCAGCAGGACAGGGGGATTGTTAATCTCAGAAAACTCAAAAATATGAAACGTCACTGTTCGTAAATAAATGTTAATGTAGTAGGTATAACGAGTTAACAGGCGTATTTTTGTGCAGAAGTCATAAATCGGGAAGCACATGTTGATGGGCAGTAAAAAGGGGAAAATAAACAATCATTCTTTTATTCCCTGGGTTTGTTTTGTGAACCATGAACGCAAATAACACAAGGACTGTTTATTTATGAAATCTACACAGGTGAAACATTCTTCAACACTGCCCCGAATACAACTACTTATTTGTAAAAGATAGATATTTCGGATCACCACAGTTGACAAGGTTGAGTTCAAACATAGAGAACACTGTTTTTACCGCGGTGCACACAAGTGTTTCTTCATTTATTCTCCCTGGTTACTCCAATCCCTAAGTCCAAGACTCCGCCTGATTACTCGCGTGTAGTATAGTGAGTTCTTCCATTTTCAATACACAAGTATGATGAAGTTACAGTGAAAAGCTATTAGGTGCAATTTTACAAATATCATTTGATATTGAGAAGTTAAGGGATCTAAACTGTGATCACAATGTGTATTCATGGTAGTTCGTCAATGCCAACATCGTACGTTCGCTGGAACACACCTGTCGCATACCAGAACGGCAGCATTACAGAACAAGTTTGGTGTACCTCGAAGGACAACGAAATTAGTAGATTCAATTTACCTTAGCGTTCACCACAACGAACATAGTCCTACATATTTGAGGTGTGTACCGTTGGAACACTCTTTCTTTTGTTCATCGGATAATGGAACACATATGCAAGTGTCAGAGAAAAAATAGTCTCATTCTGAATGAATAAGTTCAAGCTCACAAATGTGAAAATTTTAAACTCCAGCTTGGTGTCATGAAACAGTCAGATTAACAGCCTGTGATCTGACCACTGTTTTTTGGGATGGATGACAACCTTTATTCTGATTATCTATGAGTACATGTTCCAGCTGAAATATATTGACAGCTTCATGGTTCTTTCTGTAAAAGTGAGAGTTAACCTACGTCAAACATGTTCAGCATGGTCTGGATACTTGTGACCGGGGTGGTCGAGGCGACAAATGCGCATTTTTCACATCGTCTACCCAAATCGCTGTGAAACAACTTTGCAGAAACGAAGACCAAAGTCGTATAGTATATGACCGTCGTTGTGCCTTTCCAATGACCGATTCTACTGATTCCCATCATATAAATCATGAAAGTGGACGTGGTCGGGACAGTATTGAGGCTGCTGTGCGTATCGATCATTCAACAGACTAACAACTACCAGAGAAACCGATGAGTTTTTGCTGTTGGGTTTTACGGGAGAAATTGAGTTGAGTGATTAGTTGCTAGATAATGTTTAAAATGAATACGCTCCCTCAGTGACTAGGTTGTGGGAAATGCGGTTTTATAGTTCCTATGCAAAGCCAGCATCTCAGTTTGGTCGGAGTCAGTTGGGCAATTTCTGAATCATTGCACCCCTAATATTGTAGCGAGAAGGCGTCCAANTGAGGTATTCGGCCGAGCGTTCGAAAACTCGCACCTCCGACCTGACAATCCACTACAATATGAATAGGCCCTACTCCAATTAATTCATCGTTTAGACTATCGTAAGAAGACAACTATGAGAGCTCTGATGTATTTAAGTTGCGTTAAACTGTCCACCAGTACACGCATGGATAACTCCATACCAACAGTACTATGCGCGTCAAAATGAATCATCTCAGCAACCGTCGAACGAAAGACTACGTCTCCTGCCTATTTTATCCGAAAGTTCGGTTTTGGGATTAATATTGGACTCAGTATACGATAGCTTTTAATCCGTGCTAACCAAAATGGAAGTAGTGGACCGGCCAGAAGTAAGTTCAGAGCGGGTTCTGTTCGAAAACAGGACTGACCAGGTTATACTATCAGCTAGAACAACTGATACTCTTGAGATCTGTTCTGTGGTAGTTACGCGCGTGCGTAGCATGTTACCTCACCTCTGTTCGATCGAGTGGGGAACTGCATACCTCGTATTTATATTGATGCCCGATTTGGTAAACCAAGAATGTAACACCGTTGCCTACAACTACTCTAACAAGCTTGCAGCTGATGCTGTCTGCAGATCAGCTTGACTCATTGTTTGCAGCGCGGTTTGTTGCAGAATATTCGGAAATTCACAATTTCTGGTGTGGAAATCTTTTTTCTTTCGAACAAGGCATAAGAGATGGCGTTAACAAAATATCACTCAGAATGAATCCTTGTTACCGATAATGCGTCAATTAACCGTAATAACAAAGCGGCTGTTTTGTGCGTGCTGACTATGCATACATCTGATATTGACACAGCTGATAATATACTATTACTCGGCCTTTAGATAGATTGTGACAATCATTAAAGATATATCTGATATTGTAAGTCTGAACTGCTGAATCGGTCACTAAATGTACGGAAACTACGTGATTGTTTTGCCAACATTTCCCATATTTAGAGAATGACTTCATTCTGTCAGAAGACGCACCACATGCGAATTTCCTTCCGTACTGAACCTTCAACTCAAGAAACTGTTAGGAGATACTTACTGAAGGCAATACACGCCTTTGTTTTGCCGTATACTTAAAGCGTTCTTAAAACAACTTAAGGCCCAGAAAAGATGTTAATATTAACTGGCAATAAGGAACAACTGATAATTCTCTACTCTCCTCAGCAGTAGCCCTCTGATCGTTTTAGGAGGACTTTTCGGTACCTTAGACTTTCAGACAAGAATAGTTCATCGACACGTTTTCCACCTTCTGTAAGCATAAGTATCATCCAAGCCAGTTGTGTCCGTTGGTCATGGACTGCCGAATAAACCAGTGGAGATCCACATGACTAGCTAAAATCAGTAAAAAAAGCAACATTGTTGCTTTTAAGATAATATTCTCCAACTGTTCCACGGTTAACTTTTGCATTTGGGTGGTACGGACAAGAAAAGTGAACGCTTAAACCGCTATCACATGTAAACACAAGTATTCAGAAAGCAGGTCATGTTTGTAGGCATGGCCTTGTTAAAGCACGTCCTTGCCCTTGTTATACTAGCTTCACTGACCCCTTAAACATTTGCAACTGAAACAGACAGCTTTAGTCAGGCAATGTTCCTGTCACCCTCTCACACATGAACAAATTTGAATGCAAAAAAAACACGGGAATGTGATAAGCAAACACCGTACATCGCGCGTTCGAATGTCGTGTTGTTTAAACCGGCTGTAATAAAACACCTTAGACTGCAAACCTCGGTATTTTTATAGTTGATGATGAACACCTTCAATGAACGTGATTTTAATCTGGATTTTGCCAGTGAACAACCCGTTTCTCGCTAGTTAATTGCCCGAAATTACAATAACTGAACGTCAGGAGTTAGAGCGATAGAACACGGCATACAAACAATGTGTCTTGAATCAACTACGAAAATCACCAGTTTTGGATTCTTCCGTAAATTAGTTGAAAAATCTCACCTGAACAGTCGATCTCCCGGATTACTTGGTGGATTCTATATGAAACATTGGGACTGATAGGTTTCACTGTCCACATACGGAATTTCCAAACACCAGTTACTGTTTCGTGGCTCTTTTAGTACAGCCGTTGTCACTTTCAGGCGTACCGTTTCTGTCCCCAATTTGAATTCAACCAAAGTCTTGATTTTTACGATTGTGTTTCTCCTAAATTATCGAATTCACCAGGATAATCTTTAGCAGTATAAGTATTGGTATTGCCATAGTTTGCTCCCAAATTCACGTTGACTTAAACAAAATGACTGTGACATTTGGCAACGTTTATTTTCTCATTTTTTTTAATGCTTTACGTTTCAAGGATGAAACTGACCAATATTTTTTATGGAACGTCGTTAGAATCAGCAAAGGTAACACAAAGATGATAGATTTTCAGTTTTTTAATTGAAAGTGAATACAACTTTGTTCAAGTGCTCCACGATATTCAGACAACTTGAGGCTGTTTATCGTTGTCTAATCATCATGTCAGACTAGGGGTAATGAGGAAGAAATTTGTCTTCTCAACCAACACAGAAATATAATGCACCACGGTTGTATTGGACAGTCTAGTCAGTTTCTTGATTTGGTGAAGAGTCACGATGTGTACAGAACCAAAACCTCTCAAATGCGCCTGCCGCGAAAACACGCACGATTCCACCTACGGGCTTTTCAAGAACCGGTGATATACACTGCGCAAATGAAGTGACAAATCGATATCGATGACAAGAGAGTAAACTGCACGTTTGTTTTTTTGGGGGCGAAACTTTCCGCTGCCGTTTATACGGTTGGCAATCCCCGTGCGACAAATCCACCCTGTACAAATTCCGGTGACTGCTTTTTATGTGGTCCGGAATAGTATGCTTCACTGGTCTTAACAGTATGAAGCTGGAGTCTGGGTGCAGTATGATGGATTGTTTTTAAACACTGGTTTGCCATGGGGCTAAATTTGGACAGTCAAAGTGTGAGAAGACAGCCCAGCCACGAATACATGTTTGCTGGTCATAAGCACTTTTGCAGACATGACATAATGAGAGAACGTGTAACAGAAAAGACATTGTCAGTGAGAGCAGCACAGAGCTGTACTTCACGTTTTATTATGACCGACGAAATACGTTATGCGTTGTACTTCTCTCGTTGTTTAAAACCTGTATGGCGTGTGCTACGGATAGATCTTTGATTGTGAGCTCAAGAATTCTCATCAGACAGTTCAAAATAAGAGTTGGTCAAAGATATTAAGAGGTGTTTCCCTTCTGTTTTTTCGTCCTCTTTTTCCTCTCCCCCATCAACACCATCCAACTCATTATCACTCCCCGAATAATCATTATCATCATCAACATAATCGTTAGTGGTTCACACTTATGCTAACTCTCGTGAAACCACAGTGACAAGAACAAACCGGAACTAGAGGAAGAGATAAGAGGGAATGGGAGTCGAAAGCACACGTCTACGCTCAAACATTCTGGGCACTTAGCTTGATTGGACATCCCTTCTTCTAGCGTCTTCAGCCACTCACTTCATATGTTGCAGAATCGGTAAGATTTGTGAGGTGCGACAGACCACTTACAAGCAGCCATGACCCACGGTCCGCACTTCTAAGTCTATGCATACTAACTGATTTGCGGCGTGAACTCAACTAACATTCACTACCAAGTATGTGGTTCCCAAACGCATCGAAAACAGTCGTCCACGATTAAGCTCAAGTCTTTTACTTTGAATGGCCGAGTTTTTGCACCAAGTAAAAATATTTACTATATATCATTCAAATTTAATAGCACTGCCAACAGGGAGACGCTAGCCTGACTACATCGAACAAAGATAGTACAATCAGGACGCTGTAATTCAATCAGTTGCATGAGCAAGTTTGTGCACAAAAAACGGGTTGGAAATGACACCAAATGCCGGCTTATTTACCTGCTGAATACTGGGTGGTTTAGTACTTCTTCCGTCTGAAGATGATGGTCTGAATTACACCAATTACAAAACAGATTCAGTAATAGTATGCAAGTATTCGGCTATAGAACTACAGCTATCAAAATCAAGCTGGGGAATAAGCATCTCTCCCGAAACGCAATATTTCATCGATTTATCTGCCTTTGACTTCGTTTTGGCGGTCAGTTTATAGTCGCGGAAACAAACGAAATGGCAGAACGGATCGTCACTTGTCAAACCGGAAGCATGAGCCTATCTTAAAGTGGTTGGTCTAACCGATGGTGCAGTCCAACTCAGCTAGGGTCGTAATAAGAGAGAAAGCAACATCCTGGACTGCCAATGGAGAGCCACCTGGCGTTCACAGAATCGGCAAGGCAATGTTTGTCAAACTTACCAATATGTGGCGTGCACAAATGTTATTGCTGCAATAGATTAACACAACCTGCCACAGACTCCGTCAGTTTTTATATACTCAGTCACACCTGTTTTTCTATATTTCTGAGTGCGCTCGTTTTGTAGTTACGTTAGAACCATCCATAGTACATAGGTGTGCATAAGTGAGCCACTCGTAAGCATGGATGGGGGATTACGCTTGTCTTCTATTCTTATCGTTAACTCGGATCAAAGAGACTAAATGCCTGAAACTGCGAATAGTAGAGAATTCCAAGAAATAGACAGGAACCGCTGTTCGTTGGTCACAATCGGCCTGTGAAAAACGTTGACACAATTTGACAATTCATATCCTTTGTGAGTAAGGACATCTGATGTCCTTAACATGGTGTTTGGAATGAAAATCTTGTGTTTGCCGGTGATTTCAATTGCTGCACACCCTATTGAGTATGTGTGACTGATTATTTGCATATGCTAATTCGGTAGCACCTTCTGTGGGGTCAATGACAAGAGTCCGTATAACTTAACCGTTGAAACCCGATGGTTTCTGCTTGATATTAAAGGCAACACTTTCCTCCAGTTCCACAATCTACGCGCGTTCGCGAATAGGCCAGTGGCTTCCCTTCTTCACCAAAACCTGTCTTGATGAATTGATCCTCCACCTTTTGTACCATTGTTGTGCACGGTTGCTTTTTTCTGGATGACACCAGCTGAAGTACACGCAGCTTCCTTGTAAGATATTATCCGATGACTTCAAGCAAACCAGTTCCGTTTTAGTCGTATAACCCAAATACTTTAGTCACCAGGTGGAATGCTCAATCATCGATACGCTCTTAATAGACCAACACGGTAGTGATACTGTTCTAGTCGCCACTGAGACAATCATTCAGAAGTGACATGTCAGCACATTCGTGTACTGACCAACATCGATTATGGTAAAAAAGCAACATGAATTTTGGAAGAACTGTGTTGGTTCACCAGATAGCATCGCTAAGGCCACGCAGACAGTGAGGTTTGTTTTTACCCGTATTTGTTGAGAACCGGTACTTCGTCGCGTGGACGGCGGATCAGGGCCTGTGCACATAGCCGCGGTTTTAGGTTGTATGTGCGCACATGGCGCGAACGCTACTGCTCTATGAGGATTGGTTTGGTTGAGACATTCTACCTAAAGAATGAGATCTCCCTTCACTCATTTCACTTCTTAAGCTAGCAAACCGACGTTCACTATCTCTGCAAAACAGTGCTGGTTTTGGTTTGGCTAGCACTTGGTCTGAGATTGTGGGGGAAGGAATGTGAGAACCGATAAGTTGAGCAAGTTGACTCTGGATCTGTAAAGAAGTCATCGGTGATCTGTGCTACAGATGGTGAAATCTGAATACAACTGACCATGTTGTACACCGCCTGTTTCATTTTCACCTCTGTGTAGATGGATTGGGGTTAAGCAAGGTCTGGTAACCTCTCGTTTAGTGATAAGGTGGAACGGATTTTGGCGCATGATGACGAAGAGGTTGATCTAGTTAACATGAGTTGAACAGAAGTCCTCATTGAACAGTTCAACGTTCTAGCAGGTTTCTTTTGATGATAACAGCAAACCACGGGTAGTTAGTAGACATAATTTCAGTTATACGGTGTTGGTCTGGCTTAGCAACATTTTCAACTTTCTCTGAGGACCGGATTTTAAGATGCAAACGTGTAAACGTACATGTGGATTTTAAATTAATGGTATAGGTGCCACTCAGTGCGTCGTTATCTTCCATCCCATTGGTTTGAAGAATTCGTTTCCAGCTATGTGATGAAAGGAAAAGAACTGGTGCTCCTCTCTACTCTGTCAGACCACATACGCGGACGGACAAACAGTTAGTGTCCGTATCCTCATGGATTGGAAGTCAGGCGTGTCAGGAATAGCCCTTTTGTTAGGTATGATGCACCCGATTTATGTTCGAAATGTGCATCCAACTACCAGAGCAACTGGTGTCTATCGGCCAGCAGCTTGTTTGTCGTTAGTTCGCAAATGTGAACTACGACAACTGGAAATTCGCAACAATCGAATGGGCGGATGATTTTAACTCATCTTCCTCAGTCATTTCTGTTTTGAGAGACCAGACATCTACATTTGCACGAAAGTCATTCAGGTAAGCTCAATATGACATTTAAAAACCGTGAAGACAAAAATGTTTTGATGACGTGATTTCATTGATTCCTTGGCGTAGGAGGCCATAGGGTCGTCCATCTTCAGACACAATAATCATTTGTGCGACGGTATCCCAGTAAACTATGTGATAACTCAAATTTTGTCCATTTCATCCGATACTTTTTGAGACCGCAAGTGTGCGGAAAAGTTCTTGGTTGGTTGCGACAAATATATACAAATATATAGGTCTACCATATTTTAAGTGTGCGTGATAGTAATATCTAGTTTGTATCGAAAAAAGTACAAGACCTTATTGAAGCAATCTCTTTACGACAATACTTTAAGAATTGATACATGCAAAACGTTTCACATATGGAAAAAATGAGTAGGCTAGGCAACATACATATAGCGTCAATTTAGAGAAATTTGTTGGTTCCAGAGAATTCTATACGGATTTCGGTTCACGACAACGCGGAGAGTTGGTCGTGTGACAATGAATGAACATTACAAAAAAATTGAATAGCAATACCTGCTAGAATACTCTCTTTTCTCACATGGGATGCGGCTATCTGTAATCTTCTAGAGTAGATGGTATTACTAAGTATCTCCTAAACATGTTTTATTACTCTCGTTGAGTCATTCGCACAGACATTTTGTAGAACTGGATAAACAATGTGCCGATGCTCGCCTAATCGTTGTGTTAAACACAATCCGAAGGTCGATCCCCAACTAGCAAACAAGATTGCAAGGAAATATTTCTAAAGTATCATCAAACAACTTTTTACATGTTAACAGTGAGTGAACTGCTGTCAACCACAACTATAGTCTCGTCCAAATGGATGTGATCAGTGAGGTCAGGAGAAGACCATCACTGGGGTAGATTTGATCACTAATAGATATTTGCGTCATAGTCGGTAAAACAAAATCGGTTAAGTAGGACAGAAATCGAACGTCAAAAAATTAAACGATTTTTGTAGTTAAGCGACCAGTGACCTCATCTAGGCGCGGAAACTCATTTGAGACTGATGGGTACATCACTGACCAAATGTAAAGGTTGACTAATTTACTTTCAGCTCCTAAATGATCGTGCACTTATTCAGATAGAAAGTAATTATAGGCAAGATGTTACAACGAAGAATGCTGCACAAATTTCACAGTATGTACCTCAACACACCAACCCACAATTCCTAGCAACTCGTAACACTATTGAAACAAAAATTCCGACTAAAATATTCTCATTTGAAACAAACGTGTACGTAACATCGTATGATCAGTTTCAACACATTTTCTATTCAGCTGCTATCAGGTATCTGTAACTGAATTAACTTACCTTGTTCCTCAAAATTTTTAACTTCATTATTATATTGTTATTTGTTTTCAAAGAAGGACACTCGGTCACCATACAGTTCGAAATAGTAGCTAGTCCAGCCAACCGGACAACGATTGATCTATCGTTAGAGTTTTCTTGTAGATCACTGTTTGTCCTTATTATGTAAACCGTACATTGCCACATATTTCAGACAGATTTGACATTCACCTCTTCCATAGTTTGTGAGTGTCATACAGATTGCGTCTGTGACCACGAGCGATCGGACGGCACACTAAATGAATTGCCGTCATCCGCTTTGATATGATGACCTGTTTCGGAGACACTGCAAAGCTTGGCGTGGGAAGCGAGGTGTGTCTCTATCGTCAGGGGGTTGTTGCCCATTCGCTTACGTTTGAATGAAAATCAAGCACTGCGAATTATATCCAGGAGATAAATGTCAGTGATGGTGATGTGCCCATCGATTTCCGGCTCGTATTGGTCAGGATGGTTTACCTAACGCAGCATCACCTCACTGACCAATTCATAAACTGAGGATCATATGGAAGGATTGTAGTTTATTATGATGTACATGAATGAAGAGCTTGGTGAACCTTGCTTAAGATTAGCATATGAAGGAAACAGCGTGTTCAACTTGAAATTTAAAAGGGATAAGTAACCGGAAACTTGGTTTTTAATTAGCTATAGTTTTCAACCGGCAGGTGTTATGAAATATCGGTAGACCATAATTTCGCTGCTGTTTTGATACAGTGCACACTTCACACAGCAAGCATATACACTCTTTTTCATGCTGTCGTAGATTGGCCGGTCTGATTGGTTGGCATATCGACCAGCATAAGATGAGGTAATTTAATTACTATCAGTTTAAGCATCTCTAAATGATTGATGGAGAACAATTTTTGTGCAGTATTAGTATACCCTATTCAGTACTTTATAAAACGACTGTTAATTTGATTTCTGAGAACTAGTGCACCCTGAGTCGGTATACCCGTGTTGTTGTTAGTCGTTTTTTCGTAACAGCAGGTGTTAATCGTTTTCATAGTTATTGAACGCCACCTACATCTCATTGAACTGTTCTCTAGGAGATGCACTGATGAGTCGGCTCCTATTAAGATTACGCACTTGCCTAAAGTTTGACTGTTTTCTGGGCAAGAGTGTACCCCAAACGGATGTGAATAGACACAGATGGCAAGCCATGACAATTAAAAAACTTCAGTCAGATCTTTCAGTGGTTTTCGAAGAAAATATGTCAAACAACAGTTCTTCATCTGCATCGTCGTCATCATCCTCATCCTCATCATAACAGCCATAAGCCTGACCAAAGGTACTGCGGCTTGGGCCGCCGCACACCTCAGTCTTGAAGCAGCACTCTGAACTTTGAAGGTGCGAAGCGCATTCCATACAGACCAGCCCGGTCACTCACTTTGTTCAGCTTGGTCTGTATATCTTCGGCAGAGGGGCTAATTAAGACAATGTCGTCTGCGTACTCCAGATCGGCCAATCTAACGCCAAGAAGAAGCTCAACACCAAGTCCTCTGGATTCACGAAGTGCACCCTCCAGAATGTTGTCCATGACAAAATTGAACAGGAAGGGGAAAATCGGACACCCCTGACGAACACCACTAGAAGTGATGAACGCTCGAGACAGTTGTCCATAAACTCTCACTCTGCTTGCAGAGTGAGCGTACAGCGATCTCGATAGATTCACGTATTTCTCTGGTACTCCCTTGCGAAGGAGACAGCTCCAGAGAACGTTACGAGCAACTGAATCGAATGCAGCCCTCAGGTCC
>QNGE01001171.1:58111-85731 GCA_008508345.1 Paragonimus westermani
TCAGAAAACAATTATCGCCCGAAGGCACATGGAAGGCAGAAGAAATAGGGGGTAAAACGGTAGGAGAAAGTCGTGGTCGGTTAGTAATGTCACTGTTGAGAGAACGATAACTTCTGATACTTCCCGGTCGTTTATGCCGCGGAAGGGGGTTGACTTGAGGGACCCCACCCCGAGCCTCTGACTCAAAAGTCTGACCTGCGAGACAACAGGATATAGGGTTTTCTTGGGGACCCTACCCGGAGCCAATGACTCAAGAGTCTGACTCACTTGGCAGTGAGGGGCTTGCCTAGCCCGAGGGCGCAGTGAATAAGACAATAATGTCCGATTCTGAACACTGTTGTGCGCAGCGGATGTACTCGAGGCTACATCGGGCTTTTGAGAGATAGTTGATGTTTTTCGACCGTATTGGATAATACGCCGGCGGTCACGGTCAACCGTTGGGCGATCGAAGTGCTCTTTGTTTGAGGGTGAATAGTTCTGCTGTATGCCCATAGGATTGTGCCTCACTACCTAAGCACCCCCACGCGGTCAGTAGTGCGACATACAATCCTATGAGTGTAATTGCTTTTCGTCTGACTGCTCCCCTTTGGCCTGTCTGACAAGGTTTGACCTGGAAGGACCGGAGTCCTAGTCAGAATAGCTCGCCGGATCAAAACAGTACGCAAGCCCGACCACCTCGTCAAGGTAGCAGTATAGGTTGGGCTTCATGTGCAAACTGAGGGTTGAACTACATACAGTTTGTGTACCAAAGCTAGCCTTCACTCACTAATCTATCGGTAGCAATTTGATATTCTTCGGCGATAAACAACAAATCTCGCAGTGAAACTCACTAGTGCTTTGGTACTTGGCAAGTAACGCAGAAGTTAGAAACTGTTTAAGAAATTTAACTAAAAATCTGGACTGAGTAGTGTAGCTTCGCTCTGGTGTCCACTGAGTTAACACAGGCTTTGCTCTCATTAGGCCAGAACTCTGCACCACATAACAAATGAAATTTGTTAGGACTAAGTGAATATACTACGTTTACTTTAAGAAACATATTTAGGCAATGGGGACAAGCGAGTTCAATCGTCTAATCCATACTGAAGGGAAAATATTAGATTATCTTAGAAGTTACCAGTTTGAGAGGACAGGTTCAAAGAATAGTCTCTCGTTGGAACTGCATAATCTGTGTGAAACTGTCAGCAAATCAGTGTGACAATTGTGCTTTTACGTCTGTTTATGGGAGTTAAATGTCGTTTAATTCAAGTTGAAGAACATTTCTATTCTACATAGCGCAGTGTCCTTGATGTGTGACCGAGAAACACGGAGGTGATAGATTGATACTGAGAAATTTGTGAGCCTGATGGGCAATGCAAGGTTTCAGATACCTGCTAGTTCAATTTTGGCAGATTACTTGTGTGAAGTATAGTTTGATCTTTATTGCTGATCTGCGTCAGTTGTTGTGTCAGCCATTTTTGACGAGTCATTTTTAATATATTACCGCATGATTCCCTCTCAACTGTCATACTGTGCAGCAGGAAATTGTGTTCAGCTAATCTGGTAACAGAACACGAAGTTGTAACAATGGATGTTTTTGGTGAATATCCTGCTCAGTTATTGTCCGGGGAGATTTACTTTCGGAAATCCACTGTGTAGGCCTCTACAAACTCCGCTGGTTCTCATAAACCAAAAAGCGCGAGAATGAAAGCCCCGGTTTATTTAACGCCTTAAATAGTTGTATAACGCACGCCCACCAACTTCTCTCTGTTCGCTTGTCAACATCCCTTTTTTCCGACAGCATTCAAGTTTTTCAACGTTGTACTGGGAAAAATCAAGCTCTGTTGCTAAATACACACGCTGTCAATTCTTTCGTGCAGTCATTGGGAAGAAATGAGGGTGTATCACTAAGAGAGAAGACGTTGCGCTACCCAACACTTCGGTGAAGCTTTGTGAACGATTTACGTGATGATTGTCATGTTGGACAAACTTTCGCAAAAGACCATTGGTGTGCATCACTTGGCCCTAGCTTGTTTCTTAAGTTTAGACCCCTAAAATACGAGATATTCAAGAACATTTCTCTCATGTTATTTTAAAAGCTCAGCATGTAAGGTAAATGTCCGTGTTGGCTCCTTTTTTAAAGCCTTGAAAGATACCTGAAAAGAAGGTGAGTATAAAGGTGCATAACACATCATAGGGTTTTGAATCAATTGCCACGAAAAGTGATTGAAATTTCAATGTGGTGTAGTAGTCGGGTTAGGTACTAACGAGCACTCGTTGTTCATGTGACAGCTGACCGGCTCAAGATGATGGGTGAAAACATTATGATTCGCCGTATCAAATTGAAAACAGTCATTCACTCTCAGCCACGATATCCGTTTTCCGGGTTTCGGCTCTCCAAAAGTAAATGTACACCGAGTACACTTCGTCATGTAACAAACAGCTGACCACAAGCCATTGTGAAAGGTTGAGTCAAGTTTCATTTCATTAGAATTATTCTTATGGCTCTGTTCTTTTACGGCTACCGTATTTTCCTAAATATGTGTGTTGAAATAATCAACTGATGATGCTGTCCGTCAGGGTGTTGCGATGTGTGCACATCCGGACGCCATGTGGTTGACTACTCTAAGTCACATGGTTTATTCGATGCCCATTCAGTAAGTTACTCCTCAGATGTGAGTTGGGCTAATTAAGTTGGTTTCCACAACTAGTGATGTAACAAAACGAAATAGAAGATAATTAAGAGAACGCTGGCTTGTTGACACTGCATAGATGATTACTCCAAGTTAACCTGGACTACTTACTAGACTGAACGCGGTACTGTAGCCCATTTTGTTGCTCTTCGATGTACCGTACTGAGGATAGTAATGTTGATCACATAGTCTAGCGAAAAGCCGTCCAATAAAGCGCAATCTTTATTGTCCAACACGCTGGTTATTAAACTTTACGCGCGCTCGCGTTTATGAGTCATCGTTCCGGACCCGAATTTCGCTCACACGTCGTGCGCACTTCGGCTCGGTGTTTGTGTGTCCGATGCCTCTTGTCAAGGCGTTTTTTTACCAGCCGTTCCTCGTCCGATGGGCCAGTCGCGTTGAACGATGATTCGTCCGACCGCTCGTGCTGCCCGCAATCCACCCACCACGTCCTCTGGCCCAATTCTACGACCAGGTCGAGATATTCCTCCAGATCTTAGAATAATCGTCCCCCGATCGGGTTATCCATTTTATTATGCCTGTCATGCCTCGCCCGTTGGTCCGATCCAGTTGAGAGATGGCTCATCAGGTCACCCATGTTGTCCCCAACCCGCTCGCTGTGGGCTTTTAGACGTAACTTGCTGCACCATCGCTGTATTTCGCTGAGAGTTGGAGCACCCGCACCTCCGGCTTGACAATTTAACACACTCGCCCCTCCTTTAAGGAACTTGCTGCGATTGTGTCAGGGTGCCAAGTGCAGAGCATTGATCCATAGCCCTTGAAGCCCTTGGTTGATTCGGAAGCTCGTGTTCCTGTGGTCCGTCATGGTGAATGTTCCGCTCCACCGCCTTTTAAACTTGCCTGCGCCAGGGCCGGATGTTTCTAGTCGATCGTGGTCCCTTACTTTCACTTGGTCTCCATTCTTGAACGGACTCCATTTATGTGTGTTATGCCTCATGTCATAACTGTGCTTATTCCGGCGTTGTCTTTCTGCTGTCCGTTCGAGCGCTCGGTGTTCCAGGTGTCGTCGTTCCTGTGGTATTAACTGTCTCTCCTTGTTTCTGGACATACAGACATCCAAGAGAATCCCTGGCTCCCTTCCGTAGGTCAGCTCGAATGGTGAACTCTCGGTTGTTGCGTGCTTCGTCGTGCGGTCTCCAAACAAAACATCTGGTAGTCCCTCCTCCAAGTTAATGCCTCTACTATTCAGCCATTCCTTCATTGTACGAATGAACCGCTCTGTCAACCCGTTATTTGCGGATGGTACGGCGATGTTCTCAGGCGCTGAATCCCCAAATTCATGAAAATCTCCTGAAACTGCCGCTCTTCAAAGCATGGGCCCTGGTCGGTGATAAATCTGTGGGGCACTCCAAAGCGAGCCAGGACATTGTTCATGAAAGTGTGCCTAACCGTTCCGCTCGTTTGATCTGCCGTTGTAATGGCTGCAACCCATCGTGTGAAATAGTCAATCATGACAACTATGTAGTGATTACCATTTGGACTTGTTGGGAGTGAACCAAAAATGTCTATACCCCAGGTGTGTCCGGCCTGCTATGCTACGATGGATTGCATCGGCGGTGTTGTTGTCATTGTCTCCCGGTTCTGTTGGCAGTTGGGGTAGGCTCGAATGAAGTCAGTTACATCCTTCCCCGTGGTGGGCGAAAATACCCTTCGCTCAATGTAAACATCTGTGTGTACCAGTCGAATCACACGTTCCCTCTGATCCACTGGAATAAATAGCAGTCTCCGAGGTCGTAACCCCCTCCAAATCGACGGCAAGTTGACCGCCCTCCGGCTGTAGCCGGTCCCAGATTTGTAACAGCTCACTGAATCCTGGAGTCAACTTCTTGGGTTTGGTCCCTGCCAGTAGATGTTCGCATATATCACGTACTTGAGGGTTTTACTGTCGACTGACCAAGATGTTTTTATTGGCGACCAGTACTGCATTCACGGGTATGGCTACAGTTGGCAACTCATTTTCCTATATTGGCCGCGACAATGTCGCCGATATGTCCGATCGTAAGGTTGAACCCTTGCAGTCGAAGTGCCCAGCGCGCCAGTCGTCCGCGCGGCTCGTTCGCTGTCCTCAGCCAGATCAGGGTTTCGTGGTGGGTCTCGACATGAAAGGTGGTCGCTGCCAAATAGATCCCTCACTTCTCCAGGGCCCAAACGATAATTAATCATCTTTTCTCCGTTAGTGCTTGGTTGGCATGCTCAATTGTTCCTGATGGTTGCGAAAGAACCGCCCCGATATCACTCGCATCCATTGAGGCCACCAGGATCAAATGCGAAACTCAGGGCGATGACACAGTGAAGAAACTTGAGAAAACTTAACAAAAACCTCCTGCGATCAGATATCCTGAACAGTTTAGTATACAACTATGGGGTTGGTAAAAAGTTGCTGGTCATTTAGATCCGGCTAGAAATTGAACCAATATAATTTGAAACGGTCGCTACCAGTTACCGTCTTCGGAGAGTGATGAACAGCTCTTTGGAGCCAAAGAAGCGTTTTGTGTATCACAAGTCCAGCTTGACCAGTAAATTTATAAAGGTTTTCACAGTCTAACGGAATTTAGTTTAGCTCTTTTCTAGAAGATGTACCATAATTGAGGTTCGGTACTGTCAAATCTCATCATTAATCTTTGTTATGATAAAGATCTAAACTGTAACCATTCTCATATGGACTAACCGTGTTGACAACCGTAACATTGATTTCGCACTAAGCTCGGTAAGTTTAGCGAGTTACGTGGGTTTAACTAGATAAACAATATCAAGTGTAGAGTCATTTAGTGAAGTTAACGAGAAAATTACTGCACTTCCTATCTACGTGATGGGAGTGGTCAGAGCACTACTGATCGGTGGCTGCGTATGAACATCCACATTTGGCAGTTCGGTCGTGCATAGTATCAAGTCTGTGATGTAGCGATTAACACAGTTGCTTCATGAAAGCTTGACCGAAGTTCACCTCACGGTCATCGCATATATACGAACTTCTGATTAACGCTAAAGACAGCGTAGCAATGGTGTAGTATAGCTATAGCCTAATGCGAACGCTGCCACCAGCTTTGAGTATTATTCAGTCTATATTGACGAAAGTTGTCCGATATCTATCAACTTTATGACAAGCCGGCATTAGTTTGATGCACAGGTAGAACATTGAAACATGTCACGCACCCTAGAATTAAGGATTTTAAGAAGTGAGGAGTTAGCATCTCATGTGCCCGTGAGGAATACACGCACAGTTTGATTGTCAATCAGGTCTGATTTCAACTCGTAACACAATTAACCACTGTTAACATGGCCACTAGGCACAATGCATTCTCCCCATTGACAATACACACTAAGTGATTGACAAAACATGAAAACGTCCAGGTTATGTTCCTCTCATTTCAGCAATCCGCTCGTGTGAATGAACGATCACATGAACTGTGAAAAAAAAGAAGACCGCACTTGTGGACTCGAACTGTGGTTGAGTCAGGGGGATGTTGTTCATTTTAGATGTGAAAGTTAAATCGGGTGTTGCAAAACCTCAGCACCCGCTCTGTATGATGTATACATTTTGCAAGAGATGTGTGCCTAAACAACCCATACTTCTCAGAGATCCCAATAACACTACACCGTTTCATCTGAAACCGTGTCTTAAGTTTGTACAACTCAAGTTTCCTTAGAGACATTCATAGTACAATGATACTCAGGTGGTTATCGTCAAGACGATAATCGCGAGTCTGTCCACGTATTGCATCCCCGTTTTAACGCTTGCAACTCAGCTGAGGGGGGGGAAATCGTGGACCACAAAGATATTGACTGTGGTTATTTAGATAACTTGATCTATGTAGCCCCGAGGCGCCTAACAATTTCGGATCATACAGGAATCTTAAATGTAAGCATCTAGACTTTCATCCTGGACACATTGCACACATTTGCAAGCCGTTGCTACCTCATGTCTTTTGATAAAAAATGTCTGTTTCAGTGGTTGGAGTAGTAGTGAGCAAATGGTCTCAAGAACATTTTATCTGGTTACAACTGACACCCATTAGTGGAGATATTTGTGTGCAGGGTGCGTCAAAATGTGTCGGTTTATTGTTATATAAACATCCCGGCAGTAAAACAAACCTACACAGCGAAGACTTTCTCGAAGTTTCCAGCCAATCCATGAGTTTGCTCTTTTGAAGCAGCACAAATTTTCGATAAAAGCACCATCGCTCGATCAGCAGTATAAAACTGGTAAATCAGATTTGGATGTGCAATTTGAGAATTTATACGCACAGTTGTCTGATCTTGATCTCATGTTGAAACTAGGTGTAACCCAAATGGAGTCTACACTGGTGAATTCTTGTTATTGATACATGCGTCTTATTCCGACCTCAACACAGCGGTGAAAACCTTGGGAATAGATGGGAACATTTTACAATGTAAGCCTGAAGAAGGTACGGGCATCGTGTTTCTTACGTTACTAAAGTGATATTCTTAGTAGAAAATCGGATCAAGCTTCATAAAATGCACAATGAAAACGATAACACCACTCCCACCGAGAAAGCAATATCGAAATATTTACGGTGATTACAGCAGAAGTGAGTTATGACTGGTCTATATTTGATAGAATTGGCCCAACTGATACAGTGATCCTCAGATTGTACGGGTTACCTAAAATTCATAAAGTTGGGGGACTACTCAGAATAACTTTAATCATGTTGACCTCACAACTGTCCTCGATGGCCAACTGGTTGTTACAAAATGCTAGTTCCCGTCAGGAGAAAACTTAAAGTCTAATGGAGGAATTTATTGATGAACGCTGGACCACTGTTTGTAGATGACTTCACGGCAGAATTGGAAAATGAACAACTGCAGTAGTCCGTGTCTGAAAGCAAGTTTTACAAGTGGTGCATGAATGCTATCCTATGTGCACTCAGTAATAGAGTATATTCGACTGACCAGGTTCAGCTGAACTGGATATTTGCATGTACATAAATGATGCCGAACTGATAAGCCAACTCAGCGCATGATACATAGGAAAGGTACTTAAAATGACCAACACGTTCGTTTCAATTGTTTTGTACCACCTATCTTGGAAGGAAACCTACTCAACTGGATGTTGAGGAGAGCCGTAGGACTATGCACAAACGATGCCACCGGTGAAGAATTTTCATTTAAAAATTCCTGTAAAGTTGTTGTACGAAAAGTTTTATAGGCACAGCCGTGTAACAACGGAGTGTAAAAGACCGGCTGCCTCTAGCAGAAAGGAAAGTTCTGCACATCGGATTAAACCTCAGAGGCAACACGTTAGTCGTAAGTATCGATTTTAGGGTTTCAAGTGTAAATAATGAAGCACCTTGGGCTGTCAGTTTACGTGTTCACTTGACTCAATCCGATCTTGTGCATACGCTTAAGTTGGTCATTCTGATGTTTCTGTGACATTAGTTCTGTTGTCCGCGTGACCTGGCGCCTATCCAAATGGGTCCGAAAACACCGCCAAGCTTAACGAAGTCAGTCAAAAGCACCATACTACTGCGCCTGGTGGAATCGAATCATTTGTTTAGTGTGAGGGGGCTATTTCGTTAGATCTACCGAGTTGAGGTCACCCAGTCGACGCCAGTGACGCGTAGGAGACTGTCTACAGCATAAACCATTGAAGTTCACCCGTATACCTCACCTGTCTATGTCAAGAAACGTTTTTTCAACCTTTTAGAGTTAAGACCATCCAGTCGAGAGCGGTGGGGAGTAGGATACTGTCTACCACAGAGGCTATTGGCATTCGTATGTATAACCCACCACTTTGGGCCTACAAACATTTTGTTCAAGCTTAGGATCTGCTTCGGTCACCCCTCCACCCTGTTAATCTGTCAGGATCCACTGTTCAAGTGGGTAGTTGGTTGCAGTGACACTGAACTGACTGACGTCACTAACCGCCCGTTCCCCGTTTACTCCCCTAACGATTCTTCCGGTAACATGTGTGATGTAAATGTGATGATGAGTCACCGAAAACGTGCTTGTTCGCTACACATTATTTTTCATGATCATGCTGAGAATTTTCACGAGACTTTTAGACTACCTTGGTCAATCCCCATCCTTGCCAAAACCCACCGTTCTAGTGGGAATCTGATTCCAACTTGACACTGATTTAAGTGGCCTGATTAACAATCTGTTCTCCGTCTACTCCTTTGATTTCGTTTTAAATTTATAATATAAATGCCACTTATTCAGCCTGATGATAAATCACTGACAACAGGCTTGCTTGCTAAGTTATGTTTTTCATCACAAGGCTAGAAGATTCTATGTGATTGCACTCAATTTATCAAACCCCTGGATAATGAGTGATCTTGAGGAGCGGTCAAATGCTGTGTAATAGTCAGTAAGACAGAACGAAGTCGGGGTCATTGGATGTTGACGCACGCAAAACTCTGTCCAACACATTGCTTGTCGCGTGGTTCAGCCCTGACACAAAGCGTCCTCTCATAGCAAAAGAACTTTCGGCTTTGCTTGACCGGTTCTAGTCAAACAGAAAGGTGTCTTAGTCGTGATTATGAGGAAATCTGATAGTGCGGAAAGCGGTTTGGATAATTATGGGGCGGATACCACATTGTATTTTAGTATTTCGACTGATAACCTAGTCCGTTGGACCATGACTTACACTCTGTGAACTTAAGCCAGAATAAATAACACAGGACTTTAATTCATCAATGCAAAGTTGAACGTTTTCCTTGTCCGCTAAAATAAAACCTACCTCACCGTTTTTCAGGGGCCCTGTCCCTTCAATAAGTTCGTCGAAGATGAATTTCGAATTGTCACCGCTGCCACATACCTGACGTTCTGGATGGAGTGGTTTCAAGAGTTGAATCAACTACTGATTGTTGATCACTAGTTTTGACTAGAATGGTAGATGACTAAACACCGCCTCCTTATTATGTCTCCTTAGTTCCGGGGTTTCGCAGAGCTTGTTATTCACTGTTTGATTAGATATTATGACAAGCTGTATGACTACCATGAACTGATACGCAATAGCACAATGGTGACGGATTCGAATGTGAGCCACACAGTCACAAATTTGAGCTCTCTTACTTGGACCAGTCTGTTGTCAGTTCGACCAGCCTGGCGGTGAATGTGTGGGTAAATTAACGTAACCTTACTAATTCCTCGACTGATAGCATCAATCCCATCCAGTGGACGATGTGTTACACGCACTGACTCATGAATAGTAGGGAACTAGTGCGATTTTATTTAAATTTCAAGGGTACTATATGATCATCAGGAAAATCATGTAAACCGTGCGGTCAACAGATATCCCAAACGTTCCGATGCGGTCAAAACAACATTGTTAGGACAAGATGAGACGGGCTAGGCAATGACCAATGAAATCAGTGCAAAGTGCTGGAGGAGGCAGGAAGGCAGTCGACTACTAAATTCATCTGTGATCACTTGGACGTAATAAGCGGATGAACAGAGAGCCACCATTCCAATAAAGAACGGACCGGGACCATTTTTCCTTAAAAGGGATGCCTCACAGGCAGTTCTGAGCCCGCGATGTAAAACGTAGTAGACTGCTACCTTAACCACAGGCAAGAGAGATGGGCTGGGTTGGCTCGAGCAGTTAGGTACGTGGGGGACAGGACGTGTGTATATGGACCATGTGGATAGGACTTGTGGATGAGACTTTGTATCTGGTGACCCAGAGGAAGTGTCGCAGATTGCTTTTCAGTGTGACAGATTTCCTACGAAAATGCACCAAACCACATTCGACGGACAATGGCCGCTTAGTGTATTGGGGGAAACGGGGATATCGTACGCAACACAACGCCGGGTCGCCATCAGTTTGGTAGAAGTCGTTGCCATTCACTGTGACTGATCGTAGCGAGTCGGTTCATTGTCCTTATTTCGCCTTGGTTCGTGCTGAGGATTCCGGCTTATTGGTATCAGCTTCCGTTGCCAACTTGCCGGTGTTTTATGTGACTGCATGCTGTCAATGTTGCGCTTTACCCAACAGGTTAAATTTTGTATGTTGGTCAAAGGACAATTGTGTCTGAAAGGCGGAGCTGATGGACGGGGACAAAGCGCAGATGACTGTACCGAAATCTTCAGGTTTGAGTTTAACCAGTACGTACGATGCGTTCAGGCTTCGGCATCCAGAGTAAAGGAAACCAAATGTAGTGACACTAGTGCGCGTAAAACAGCAGCTGCTGGAAACTACATTTTTGTGGTAAAAGGCAACAGTTATCAGTGCCTTGAACGGTGAATACGAAAGAGATGGTGAAGAATGCAAAACTGACTACTTTGAAAGCAAGCAATTGGCAAAAGATGTTGGTTATATCCATAGTGGTTTTAGCAGACCACGTTGGTAAAGTATGTCCTCTTGAACTATGAAGTTGCCTTCTATCATCATCGTGGGGGTAGGTACAACAAATCAGATTTACTGGCCTCAGAAAATTTAGCTGGAGAATTCATAGTAAAACTCATGCTCGGCTACAATCTACAGAACAGAGTGCTTGAATAAAAATTGGAAGCATTTTTCACTGAACATAAAGTTCTGCTACCTGTCTGTTCATTTATTAACACTAAATAGCAGAATCATACGTAAACAATCACGGCGTTAGTTTTGATATATGGCCAGTCGGCTGTTAATTTGGACGTATGTGCCAGAGCCTAAGTTTTCAAGTTACTTGACTAGACTTCTTATAGATCTGATCTGTACAATATTCATCTATCAACTCCTTTGTTACATAACGTCGACTTTTATGACTGTATGACATATACCATTGAATTCCCAACATATTTGTCGTACGTCTTACTTGTTTCTATTGCGTAATTATCGTGTTTAACTGCATTTCGATTATTTCCTGGGCGGGATAACATTTTTGTCTTGCTTTGAAACAAACTGTCCCTTCTCCATTGCTTGAGGTACAGCCTCACTTGTTTCAGTGACCATAGCTGGACCCAAAATGAATGACATAGCACGGACAGTTTTCCAGAGGCGCGCGTTAAGGTACTTTAGGCGTTATCAGCTGGTAGTTATCTGTCAGTAGAAGCTCCCTGTTGTCTTCGTGTATGTGTTGCCGTTCATGACTTTGTCAGATTAAGCTTAAGATTATTCCTCAGCACAACGACGTCTATTTTTTTGTCCATAATGCTTTTCTAGCCATGTTTCAGCAATGTAGCTTATTGGCAAACGTAGATACATCACTTTGGGATGGCGCTTTAACATGGCAGCAAACAACTTTTACGCAAGGTAACCTCGACGGGCCAGGAGGTGCCTGTAAAACGAAATATTCTACAATGGACGGTCTTATCTGATGAAGTAGTAAACATTGTGGGTAATACAGAAGTAGTCCTATCACGAAGGTGATTTTTGTCGAAGGGACCGTACCTAGAGGACGCTTGTATATAGTTATAACTCTCAGAAATATATCTCTTGTGTGCAATATACGATTCTTCAAAGATAGCCAGTAGGATGAGAGAAGTTGAAAGTACAGTGGTTCTTAGGTGCTGGCATACTACCGTTCAATGAACACTTATTTTTCGCAATGGAGAGGCGAATGTTCTGGAACGATACGGAAAAGACCTTTCGGGGACTTGAATTTACTCAGTTTCCACAGGAAAAAACAGTATGCCATATTGTGCAATCTAATCCAATCTTATTTTCTCACCGAATGCAGAACTAGTTGGAAATGACACAAATTTGTTGGTCAGCAGTCGTCACACATCATTCTGACTTACCAATATCTGGCCTAAACAGACCGAGAAACCTAACTTAAGGCCTATTCTGTCACCGTAAGATTTCCTAAACCACGTTATGCCCTCACCTATCAAACAAACATTAGGGCACATGGAAATGTTCTTCGAGCATAACCTGTTGAAAATGTGAACTACGCACAGGCTCCTTTCTGAAATACGGACACTTGAGACTGCTGACTAATGCAGACCGGTTACAATCGGAACTAAAGGTCTTTCCATTTGTGAGTAGAAAAAACAATCCAGGCATCACCCATTTCCGGGAGTGCTAGCTTTTCCTCATATTGCCGTTTTTAACTGTGCTCTGAATTACGAAGGAAGGCAGTTATGTTGTTAGGTTGGCCTTCCT
This sequence comes from Paragonimus westermani, assembly GCA_008508345.1. Taxonomy (NCBI): domain Eukaryota; kingdom Metazoa; phylum Platyhelminthes; class Trematoda; order Plagiorchiida; family Troglotrematidae; genus Paragonimus; species Paragonimus westermani. The sequence goes on from QNGE01001171.1 coordinate 70,850, forward strand.
GTGTTACGGTAAGCGTTATCAGCTCAATCCTAGACCTACGCGTCTCGACACTATTCTGGCAGTCATGTCGTTATTCTGTTGCACGGCAACAAGCAATGGACAATGCATGATCGATTAGATTGCCGTTTGATTTTTGTCCTTTAGTCCGAATTGGTTACAACCGTCATACTACCATCTATCACCTTCTGTTTTCGTTCATCTCCGTATTATGGTTATGTAACATTTAGAAATAAAATGCAGGTGGGGTTCACCCATGTCATGAGTCTAAGGTGCTTTCAGGTTGTAGGAACGGTTCTGACTTGACTCCAATAGCTATCACGAGCGCATGTTTGTACTGACGGTTCTGACGAAGCGAAATTTCTGATGCTATTTTGCTGAAGTCACATCGGCTGGACTCCATTGGATCAAACTGCCTTCACTCCCGCGAAGAAGCATTGTCAATATATAAGTACTATTGCCGCCGTGGGAATATGTTTCTCATTGGGCGTAATATCGCATCAGCATTCCAGGAGAGTCGCGAAGACCGACTTTGTGCAGAATATTTCAACAAAAAGAAGAACTCTGTGCTATCGGCCGCCGACGTTAGGGTGCACTCTGTTGCACAGATGGGTTGTGTGTGATGGTATCTTCAATGAGTTATTATTTTGATAAAATGAATGACATCCGGCAGCCAGCTTTTTGTGGAACAGCCAAGTTGGTGAGCACTCACAGTTTATTGCAAACGGGCTCATTCGAGAGCAGGAGATGAGAATAAAGCTAGATTTAAGTATCATTTTTGTCGACAGAATAGATTTTTGAGAAGCAGAAAATGGAGAAGTGCAAACAAGTATTGCTAGGGGATCGGAGGCATTTGAGACTCCGTGGGTGATTATGGTGTCAGAAGTGATTTAGCACAGCTTCCCGTTAACTGGTGTAAGTGAGACCTTGTGGTAGCAATTATTTTACATAGTTGTACCTTACTACTCTCCACACTTAACGAGTAACACGATTTGAAAACATTAGAGTTTGGAGGGAATTTGCAAATCTTAAATCCCTATCAACTAAGTTGAATACTAAGTGCTAACTATTCCTAAGCAGTTGTAATTTACGGTCTTGGTTCCGGAGCGCTCTGAAGAAAGCGGAAGTAGTTGGTTAAACATGAAAACTATCACCAACGTAAACTTGACGGAATCGCGTAAGATGATTACTGTCTGTCATTTAATCATCCAGTTCCCGTTAAGTTTGCTTCAGTTACACACCACCCTGGAAGGAGTAGGTCACAATTCAGCCTTTTAGCTTTATCAAATGGGAAAATCACAGTTTTCCACCTGGACGTATCGATTAATAGGCAGAGCTTTGTTCAAATGGGCTTTCGACAGCTTTCTCCACCTATTCGTGTGGTAAACCCGGACTCTGTAATGTGGTAAGCAGGGTGGACTTGGTCTCATACTTCGGACATACAGCTTACAGGAATTAACCCAGTAGAACAAGTCAACAAGTGAATAGCCTCGATGATAACACTCGTAGCTGAGTAAATATTTAGCATTAAGACATCAGAGTTATCCGTTATCCTGATAATTTCAACTTGAGTAGATTCATGTTGATAACTCTGGTAAGATTGCAGAAGGGAAGTTTAAACAGTGCTCTATATCGTAACAGGCATATTTCATAAGAGTTGAGTTTGACTAGCAACCAACTTGTGCATCACATATGTAAACAGCGAACATAATCTGGTAAATAAAAAACAACAGATGCTAAAGAATCGGGGAATGTGCAAATGCAAATATTGTGATAATACTGGAGTTGATCGAGGCGAATGAGTAGAGACAACAGGATGATTGCGACTATGTTCGGCAGCGACAAAAGTGAGCTTTGGGTTGGTACTCATTAACAATTTACGGCGACTGATGTGTACATGGAAAGAATTGTTTGATTGACCAAGCGAGAAGTCTTTCCAAACACAATGGTTCCGTTTAGGTGGACGAGTTTGTCTGTTTGTTCTGTGAGTACATGTTATTCGTTAAAAAACATGCACTTTCAAAGGCTACAGACAAGTACGGGTGGTTTATAGGAGATGTTTCGATGTGTCTACAAACAAGATTGAATGATGTTCCGAAGTTCCGTGAAATTCGTCAAAACAGACTTAGGTGAATCCGGCAAAACGGCTTAACGTAGGACGTTTTCTCGTCTTCAGCAACTAACATATGACTAGATCAGTCTCCGCATCGATAATTACGTAAAGATAAGCTTTCACCAAAATAACTGTACTAGTCGAAGCATAGGACAAACAGTAATTGTTACAAAGGTTCCAATTTGTGGCATCCAGCCTGCTTTTCACCATCATATTACGTGTTCTATTTCTAAACATTGACAGCGTAAAATGTCCACCAACTGTTCCGAGCACTACCTCTAACCCGATTGTCACAAACCAGCGTTATTTTGTTCGGAGGAATAGTTGATGAATAAAAACAAAAATATGGTTGTGTACTAGTAAATTCACTGATAAATTCATGAATACATTTTTGGCATCGTGTAGTCTGCACCCTGAAATTTTTGAACAGGTAGGCTTGATCTACTGGAGTTTGAGTGTAAAAGAAATCGAGTTATCTGCCATTGACGATGAATCGTTGATTTCACAGTGGAAGGAGTAGACAGACTCTGAGACACAACTTTAAAGTTTGTATCGATTGAATACCACTTCTGTTCAGCTCGATTCTTTGAAATCATAGAGGGTTTTCAGCCAGTAACCTTGAAAAAGCAACACAACCCAATTTTCGCATCTGGTACAACTAGTCAGTAATGCTCACGGGTGTGACGATCGGGAGGTGAAATTTGTTCAAGACCCTTCTGAAGCAATCATTTTAGTCACCACACTGATAACTTCAAAAGTGACATTATCTATTCACTCTGCCACATTTGCTTGTAGATACTGCTCAGGTTGTCCTATAATCCAGAAAATATTCAATAGTTGTCTAGTCACTACTTTCACGATTATGAATTCTTTATAAAACGGGTCTCACTAACTTCGTTAAGTTTATTGAGAAATGTTTTGAGTACTGATAGGTAGTTCACTTGCAGTTGAAGTGATGTTTGGTCAGACAGAACGGACCAACAACTTAAATGAGTCGGTAGCCGGAGAGGAGATGATAAAAACGACTGATGATACAGTATCAGTTACTCTAAACCTCGCATCTTCGATGCATTCACACAAAACAGTTAGTCAAACAGACTGTTTTGTTTTTCAAAATATAATTACACAATCAGAATGGGAATCTATTGCCCTTCAGTGAAACTATGTTGATACGAACCCATTAGCCGAAATTGTGTATACATTGGGTCACGTGATGATGTTTGTTTTGTGCTTGATGTGATTGTGAGCCTGTCAACTCCGACCCTATTTTTTCACATGTGTTAACGGTGTTGTTAACGGTTGTGAGAAGTTTGTAACCTGTTTTTTTGTGATGAAGTGGTTGAAGGGAATTCGGTATTTAAGATTGAGAAAGCGGCTGATATGCCTGGGACACTCGTCACCTTTGTTCATAACTAACGTGAACAGTCAGACTCCTGGGGGAGCCTGCTTGAATAAACTGGCTCTTTCGTCCTTTATCATGCCCTAGATACTGCCGTGTAATTTAAAGTCTGTAATTCACATTCTTTCTGCCATTTCGGTGAGTTCTCTTGTTCATATGAAGTTTGGGTTAACTAGACAAATTTATTCAAAGCTCAGTAAACCTGCTTTGAGGGAGGAAGGTAAACAAATTCGAGCGGTTCTTGTCAGAAAGTTCCAAATCCTTCCTTACTCTTTATCCGACAACATGGACTGGTTTGTAAAAGTGCAGCTCTTACCAGACGACAACACTTCAAGTAACCGTCTTACGAAAAGAAACAAACCATCGGAAACTATTTGAACAGTCAACCGGATCCATGCATCAGATTCAAAGTTCAATGTTCATTGTATAATTGTGTCGGTTCAGGAAGTGTTTTTGTTGTTACACACAGACTGTTTCATTTATCTGGGCGTGGATATTCCAACATTCTGTAAGAGCAACAAAAACACTTATTGTAAACACTGATCGTTTTAACTCAAATGATCTCGAACGACGTTCCGTTGTCAAGTGTGATCAAAGTGGACAGTATGTACGTGTGATCAAACAGAATCTAGCGTTCACAGACGTGACTAATGAATGCGGATGTTAGAATACCACACTACTAGCGCCATAACCCTCGAATTTAGAAAAATATTGGAGTTTATGTTTACCAGACAGTATTACGAGGATTTAAAATGGTCGATATATGAACTGAACTTTCCAGCACACGCCAAACACTGACCCCATACAGATATTGGCTTTTGGAAGAAATCGCACGATACCCAGGAAATAATACACAATACGTTCAATCCATACTACGTTTTGGACACCCACTTAGAATTCTGGTATACATGGGGGGTGGTTGTGCGTCACGGCTACGAGGTATTTACACTGGTATTACACAGAGTTCAAATTTAATGACGGTGTGTTGTTACAGAGCTGATTAACAATATGGCAGACTTTTCGATTATAAAGTGAACCATTTTCGAAATGCTTTGCCTTTGGCTAGATTCAGGTAAGCGATGGGAAGAGCACACCTCATACCGTAAGTGTTCTACCAGTTGTGTCACGGCTCAATTGTAGAACATTCACTTTACGACCTCATTATCCAGCTATCTCACTGCGCAATGTGTCCGCTGACCTATTATAGACGAGCATTGTCAAAACAGAGCTATAAGGAACAGTCAGTAGCAGTGAATAGACATTGTATTTTCATCTGTAAGTAGTGGGACAGTACGAAACGACTAATGTTGAGAAAATCAGGGTTCTGGGTGAATTCGAACTAACAACTTTCTGTTGCCATTGAGCCTGGCAATTGCAGGACCGACGACAGCCTGTTTGATGTCACAACTGAAACAACAGCTCAAAATGCTTCATATATGCAGTACAACTCAGCTTCGTATTTAGAATTATTTTGGACCTAAAGGTTTTCATGTCCACCCTGTCCAAACTGTTATCCTGTGTTTACATACGTGAGGTATTTGTTAATGAATAATAAATTTTGAAATGGTCAGTATCCGCTTTATCCCTGTTTGTCGTCTATGTGGGGTAGTTTACTGCTGGTCTATAGCTTAGTGTCTTTGCAATATTTGTCAAAAATTTCTCTGAAGTGTGTTCCGCTTCCATATATTTGTGGTAGGAATACAAAATACACTGTCCTCGTAGTTTGCGATTCACCAGGCTACCTTTAACGTAAATCTGAGTAGCACAGCTCCCAGTGGGAAATAGTAATTTGGTTAAATGGAAGCTTAAACTCGGCTTTTCGTCAAACGTGAGCTACTTATTGAAGGATACAACGTTAACCTAACAAACATTTTATGCTTTTGTGTTGAAGCTACAAATGACGTTGATGTATGTTTTACACAAATACAGGCTTCTGAGGCAACACTAAAGAAAATAGCCGTTTTCATCGACGGTTAGACCATGACCTCAGCGAGCAGTTACTGCTTGGGGATGAGTGTGTGGTTATTTTTTCAGGTCAGTCTGGCTGTTCGATCAGGTTTCTCTGCATGCTCAACAAGCGTAATTCTGTTAAGGCTTCAATCACAATGTGGAGGTTGCAGGTCTCAGATTAAATGACTCAAAGTAAGTGGTCAACGTGAGTCTCAACATGAGAAGGAAGAAGTCTCGAACGATTTTACAAATCCGTAAACCTGTTGAAATATTCATCTGTATTTTGCAACAAAATTGACTATAAGGTGAGCTGGAACGAGTGAGACATGTCTGGTCCACGTCAAGCAGAACTAACGAATTTTTTTTCGGATTAGGTCAATTTCTAACCCTGAAGACTGTAACATATTAAGGCAGCATTTCTTCCACAGGATAAAAATATAAAGTAAATGTAATCAGCAGGATCACTCACACATCGGACATTGCACTGGAATGATCAGTATAACAACCAGACATTCCACGATGGCGATACAAACTACTGGGCATTTGTGGACAAACACAGAAAAACCAGCGGTGAGTGAAGAGAACAGAGATTCTAGAAAAAGACAAAACTGCTCTATGAATTCCGGGGTTTGTTTTAAAATATAGCAAAATGTGCCGATTCCAAGCTGATCCGTACAGCCATTGTAGATAGCGCAATTCCACCAGCGTTCAACAGCGCACCGTGTAACTAGGCAAACAATATTGCTGTGTCATCGTGAACAACGTGGTGGAAGTAAAATGAGCTATAAATCAAGGCGACACCTACCTGGAGTTCTCTGAACAGTTGAACAGCGGATTTCTTGAAGTGAACAATTGAACCAATGGGTTTGAAGGGCAAAACGAATAATAACACCTTAAACACATCAATTTAGTTGTGTTCGGAAACTTACTGAGAAGCTTACCCTGATAAAACAATGGCTGCACACAGCCTTCTGATTTAGAAGAAGGAGTTTTTTAAACTATACTAAGTGTATCCATTGGAACGAGTTTTGGAGTATTCGATTATATCCAATTGAACATCATCCACATTCGATCACAGTTTGCGTTCAAATAGGCCCGACTCAGGTTTCACTCTTGTTAAAAGTCATCGGTACTGCATATCTTCGTGCCACTTCGAATTTGCATTCCGGCCTTCGTGTCTGTGAGACTACAGTGGTAACCACAATGTCAGTAAACTCACACTAAGCGTAGCAAGTGAATAATATTTAGAAGCACAACCACAACATTGTGTGGATGATGGTCAGATTATCCAGGTTCGCACATAATCCGAAATCCACATGAGTAAAAAGTTGCGTTTGCAAGACGGCAGAATTCTCAACTTGGAATGGTGACATAACAACCGGCTGCTTAGGTGGATTGATAAAAATGGCGATTAGGGCATATAAAATGGGAAGTCTATGCAACACTTGTGACTAGCAAAGCGGAGGTTTTTCGAGGGACAGCGAGTTCTTCTTGTTAGTTGGTAACCACCCATCATTGGGGGACTTTTCGTGCGGAGTACATTGCCTAATCTAGCGCCTCACATGTACGATGAGAATATAACCTAAGCGATAAAAGGTCGCATCAAGGTGTTCTTAAGCAAACTAGTCCAATACTCAAGTAGACATGGTGATACCGTTATATTAAGTTTGGTGGTTGGGCAATTTTATGTAAACTCCACTCGTTAGCTTGCCCTGCTTACCAGCTTTGTCGAATGCTTTTGACAAAAACTTAAATGTCAGTCAGAATTTCAGCGTACAAACACGCCGTCGTAAATACTAGTCTGCTGGACGTTCCGGTATTTCTTACTTTGACTCAAAGAACAAAATGAAACTTTGTTTGGACGGGTGCTTGCAAAAAAGGAGTCGCATTTTCAAGTTGTGTGCATTTTAACTAAGTTTGAACTTTGTCACTCTCGCGTAATCTCTGTAGACGTTTGTCACTTCTCTAAGCAATTAGAGAGCGCCTGAGGAGATGTTAAATGAACTGCTTTGTAAGGCTGACTAGGGCATACATCAAAAAGTTCAGAGCTTAAAATATTGGGTCAACTCAAACGTTTGGCGCAACTGAACTTCCTGTACACACTGGGATATGGAAACGTCGTATGCCTTCAACCAAAAGAGATCAAACTGTCGGTACCATCTAACACTGTGTCTGACAGTTTGTGTGGAGCTATGGAGACAGGTATATAGGTAGAAGGGAAAGACGTCTAACTTCCATACCAGAGAGCATTCACTTACAGGGATGCAACAATCCAGCTTACAACATAAGTACAATACCCTCGAACTCTGCAAACATTTGGCTGGCTGACTCTGCTCACTAAGTGTATTATCAATATAGCATGTGCCATCAAAATGCCATTGCATTCTTTAATCTGATATTTTTCTGGTCTGTCAAAGTGGTCGCAATTAATCCATTTACGAACAACTGTCAGTAAATCCGATTCTGTCGTGGCAACCTTTTCAAATCCAGTAATTGATTATCCAGTCCCCAACTGTCCAGTATAGAAACCGGTTAATACTAATGTAACCTTAGTGATGGTGAATCAGTGTGAAAAGTGTGGGTCAACCAATTAAATGCTCAAACATTTTGGGGGAAAATATATTTTTTGAAGTCATCAGTCTGCTGATACGTTCACTCATCTTGTCGACAATGAAATTATCCGAAACGTTTTGTTTTACTTTACTCACATTTACTTATCCATATTTGATTATTTCACGTGAATTCAATCAACGGGAGGAGACTCATCGAGAGTGAATGAGAAACTTCAAGGAACCAAGTACAGTTTTCGATAGAGACGGTTCTACTCGAGTGAGATTGTATTTTTCGAATAAGAGCTTTTCAGCAGATAGATGACGTGGCCATGGGCAGCCCACTCGACCCTGTTTTGCTCCACGTGTTTGTAACCAAATTTGAACAGGCACTATTTCTAGTTGTAGATGAACGAAAACTCTACAAACGGTATGTCGACGACATGTTCCTGATTGGAATAGACAAGTGGCAAGTAGAATGCTTTTAACTTAATGCTCCCAAATTTCTGGCTCACGTTTAAGTAGGAAAGTGAGAACAGTTTGCCCTTCGTAGGCTAAACGCCGTTCAGAAGGATCTGTTGAGCGTTCAGTGTATCGTGAACCAACACGGACAAAACTACATGAACTTCATGAGTTTTGCTTCTGTTGCGTACAGAATGTTACTAGAACGTGCAGGCGTTAAGAATACGTTCCGAGGATATATTACAAGCTGAACAAATAATGATGCAAGAAACGCTTTGTGCTAACAGCTTCCCAGAAAATTTCTTCCCGAAACGGGGTAAACTTACTCCTGCGGAAAATACGACCGTGGAAGTTCTTAAGGAAACTGTCCACATCATCCTCTCTTCGAGAATGATATTCTGACGAACATCTTCAGAAAGATGGTCAATGCCGCGTTGAAACCTGTGTATAATGTAACAGGGCTTGTCCTGCTATCATGAACGACTGAGTTACCTCTACTCCGGCTAAAAAAGCAAATCTCTACGTTTTCTGCCAGCCATTGTATCTATCAGCTTTCCTGCAGTTGAGGGAGAATACATTGGCAGAACAGGAAGAATGCTTGAAACCAGGGCCAACGAGCACATTCCAAAGTGATTGACAGTTATACGGACTCATTCGCCAGTGAGTAACATTTAACGAGGAAGATACGACGCTTTCTTAATCGCAATATTGCATCTTCGTTCAATGTCCCGGTGAACGCTCACACCTCAAAAGTGTCCAAGTACATCGAAGCGTTACTGATCGGCCGTTGACAGACGCCTTTATGCTCACAAGAACAACTGGTTGTCGATTTTTGTTTGTCATGGGTTTGGCTGTGAGTACCTCTTACCATCTGGTACGATTTTTACCTTAATCGCTCCATACAAGTATTGTTGGTTTTGTTTTCCTGCTAGTCACACGTTTACGGTTGACGAGAGTATGCGGAATGAATTCATACCGCAGTTTGCATCCTCTGACTAGTTCATTCAACTGGCTCAAAGGGACTCACTGTTTCAAGCTTACTAAAGTCGTTCGTAAATTATTTAATGACAACAATCTCATATGCCGACAAATATTCACTTGAACTGATCGTTTTGATTCGAAAATGAGTCAAAGTAATGAGGAAACGTAAGAAACAATATGGATTTTTCACCGGATCAAAGGAAATGACAAAAATTTATTGTTTTACACAGTTGATTGTGTTAGCACAAAATATCCCATTATGCCCACCGATCTTCTATTCATAGCTTACTCTGTTTCGCAGTTCCCGTTGCGTTGTTGTGTTTACTTGGCCTTGAATGCACGTGTGTGTAGTTAACAGGTTCTTCCTTGTCCCAAAGCTGTTCAATCTGTAACACGGAATGCAGTAACCAACAAAGCCGTTCAAATAGTGTCACAGTTTGGATTGAAAGACGTTTCTTCAAATATGATTTCCATAAATCGTATTGCTTGCTCTTAAGTGGGGGGGGGGCGGACGTTATCAGCAGATTTTACATTTCATTACGTCTGAGCTCATCAGTGTTGCATGTTCGCACAAGCTGAGGAATCAGTTACACACAAATAAACAAAACAGAAGAGTCCACGACTCAACAGGTTGGGAAATTCATTGCTGCTACTGGCAATATCTGGCAGTCTTCGCTTGAATAATCCTCATACAGACGTGCCATAAAATTAGCTTAATGAACGAGTGCTACAAACTAAGCTGTAGGCGATCGTTAACTAGGCTGGGACGTTTTGGAGAAGTTCGTAACTTAGACCGAACTGAAAAGTAATGATCAAAGTATTATCAAATTGAGTGATTTACTCAATCAACTTTTGCTTTCTGGAGGTGACTGGATTTTCAGAGCATCCTTATATATTGATTAATACCGAGTGTTCCAGTGTGGTGATCCGTGTTAAATAGCATGCATTTAATGAGCTGTGCATCGGCAGGTTCATCGCACAAGCACATGGAGACTTGATTTAGAAACTGGTCAGGAACAGCACGTACATTACTGGTGGGTTTTAGCATGAAGAAAATCCAAGTAAAGTACCACTTTTGGGAATGATTCAGTGAACACTTTAACTTAAGTGCAAACGATACAATCCGAACGTTGATTTTGTTGCAGCCTTGAGTAGGGACCGTAAAGAGACCGTGTTTATCATAGGTCAGAAATTTACTGTTGGATCCAGTAAACTGAATCGATCACCGCTTCTGCTCATGGTCTCAGTCCACGCCAAACAATTTAGAATCACGGGTACACATTAAAACATAAAAACACGAAGAAATGCCCAGTTGTTGCTGTTTCTGCTGTGCAAGTCATCAAGAAGACTATACACACTTCTGAAGAGACCACAGACGTTTTTGAAAGCAGCTGTCAGTTCGACCCTCTAGATATGCGCCATGAAGCTTTTGTAAACTCAGGGTGCAACCACGGTCTGCATTTCCATCATACGTTTGTGCTCAAGGCTGCAGGCTGAACGGTATCACGACAAGGAAACTATGGCCTTGTGATATACGGCATATGAAGTGTTGTCGTGTTCACGGTAAATTTCAAGTTGTTCCCAAATTTGAGAAAAAAATGAACAATGCAAATTGCCTCGCTCTCTAAGCGTAACTGTCAGTGTTTTGACGGGAACCTTATGAATTCAGTTCACTTATTTCAAAGGCAGAAAATGGTTTCAGAAAAACGGAAATGATAGTCACTTTTGGATCGGATGTGGATCTGATCGGGTGGAATGTGTCAGTTTTGTCTCCAAAAACCAAATTCGTCCGAGATGTACTTTCACTATCTCTCTAGTAGAGTGCATCGGTGATTTGTCCATGAATTAGGTGATTCGGCACAGAGTAAGTGAGGTTGTATCTGCTGTTGATTTGGTCAGATGGTTTTAGTGACTTCCTTGTATGCCAGACATGAAGTACTTTTTTTGAATACTTTGCAAAGTTCATGTAGAGACGGTGAGCATGAGTGCGGATTTGAAGTTTGTAGCTATTTCAGAAAGTGTTTCACATGGTTGCTCATAGTCCTGTTCGCTCCGTTTGCGTGGCTGTTTGGTCCTCACGATAACGTACGGAAGTGTCTCTTGACCTCCGAAGGCTTTCAGTAATCCTTTTGGTTGGTGTTTTACATTGTCACAGTCTCCTTTTAATCAAATCAGTTAGCGCTTCTGCACATGGCCTGAGGTGGTCGGGGCCTTATGGCTTGATTCGACAACGAAATGACTCTCAGAGTTCTGGCAGGCAACTCCTCTATACAAAGTTGACTGGACAGTAATGCATACTGGTTCTGAAATCAACTGACGTTTGCGTGACCAAAGAACTGAGCCAGTGCCTCAGTATGGTAACATTATAGTTACCACCTACTTATTTGCTCACATCCTACTCTTGTATGGATGCTCTTAAATAAGTCTCACCTCATTGCTTTTTGATAAAATTCGTCTGTTTGTTGCATAAACTTATTACTTTCATTCTGATACTAGGAAAGGTATTCCTTACTGTGTACTTCTCTCTCAGGGCGCCCTCCATGTGCAGTTACAGGCACCTGAATTCAGTAGATAGCTGTTGTGGATAGAGTTTGGTATCGCTGCATATTCACGTCCGGCTGATAAATGGTTCTGATAGTTCAAACAATGAATTGTTAACCATATGAGCAGCTTATGAACTGTACCTCTTTGTCCATGATGAACTTATATAGTGTGGTTCTAAAAATCAGTTTGGGTAACTTGGGTTTAGTAAAAAGTGTAGCTGCTTTTCGTCTGACTGGCTCACTTTAGTCGATTGAATATAGATGCATCCGGTGGGATCAAAATTTTGGTCAGTACCTCCCTCTTGGTAAGTCCAGTGTATAATCCTAACCACTATGCCAGGAGAGCGAAAAAGGTCAATTAGACACGAAGGGCCACTCAATGGGTAGTGAGGGTCATTACTAACTACGTAGGGGTGATTATTCAGCGCCCTGAACCACAGCCTCCTGGTGCCGACGACACAGTCTCGGTGCAAACTTTGACCTGTTAAGCGCACAGCAACTCCACAGAGGATCAACCACTCTAACTAGTTTTAATGTACCGTGCCTCCGCGCCAGCGTCTATCAGTACATGAGACAGTCGAGCGGAGTACCTCCGTTCAGAATGGAGCAAGTCATGTGAATCAAACACTGGTTTATCAGCGCTTTTTCCCACGCATCGACGCGAAGATGGTGGGGAAGAGTAATTCGGTTGTCAGCTTTCCCCAATCTTTGATTACACCGGCTGTGACCACAGCTTTATGAAGAAAATCGGTCCCAGTCAAAGCAAGAGGTGTGCGTATCACGTCGAACCCAACCGCGAGAAACCCAGGTGCCAGGAAGCTATGCGATCAAATTAGTCTCAGTAAGAATCGGCTTTCCTTGTCAGATTTGCTGATGAGGTGGCCCCACCGTGCTCCACTGGACGTCAGCTTTATCAGCAGCACATGTCACTTTTAGATGGCCGTACTCCGGAGAGCAGAAGGACGCGTCTATTTGCTGTGAACGGGTAAAAAATAATTCCCTCTCTGCCCATCCAACCACCACCTCATAGACAAACGTGACGCTAGCTACTGCGTCTATACTGCTGAGCACTCCGAGTGGTTTTCTTGTTTGGTCCAGACAACAATAACCCACAAGCACCAGCCCGAGTCGGTATCGGTTCATCCGCACACTGACCAACACGTACGATTCTGCCTCTGGACTTTTTCTTGGTCATCCTGAATGTTGCACCTCTGTTCGAGTTCAGTCAACAGTAAGCCTTAGAGAGAGAACATGTGGCTCAGTAGAAATACATACCATATTGTATTTACAAACGGTAGCGTCATTTTTACGTGCGTGAACGAATGAGCCGGTGACCGTTGAAGCCGTGACCAATCAGACTGCGCCTTGAGTATTGGCGCGAGCGTGGGACACACAGGTGGCCTTGACGCGTGTAAGACACCGAACACTAGAGAGGAAGTTTCCTGAACTCTGAAGAGCATGGAAAATGCCACTTCAGGTTTTGACAACTTGTTGCCAAACATTTGAAGCGTGTGAAAACTGATGCCTTGGCAGGATATTCCAGCCTATTCTTGATAACTGAGAGTTGTTCAGTTCACTTGTGCCGCTTCGGCATCACGCGTGTTTCGAAAATGAACAACCCTTCCTCTCTCAGCGAAGTGAGACCTATCGCCGTAACCCCAACGCTGGTAAGTTGTTTTGACAAAATATTGGCTGGTCTTTGGAATACTCGTTTGCAATTGCCACTCTTCACTCTGATGTTTGCCTCGAGGCGACCTCACCACCCGATGCGCTGCTCTGAAACGGATACGCCACGTTTTCTAGGCTATGTGGGGAGTGTCCAAGACGTCTGATTCTATCTTGTAGAGCTCGATTATAAAATCGATCCAAGCTTTTGGTGGTATCCCTCCTCCAACTCACTACGTTGCCGATTCCCTACGGTCCTACGGTCCCATCGTGGTGTACGCCAGGATGACCTGCTGTCGCCACTGCTACTCATCATAACAATAGGTGAGCTTTTGGCTTGTCCAGCAGTTCCACGACAGACTGGTCAACGGCTTCACCTAATCAAGCAATCTGGTTTTGTTGGCCGAGAATCTGACACATTTCTTCAAGAAGCTTTCAGTTGTCGGTAGTGCTCTGAAGCCATCCGAACTGAAGGTCAACACGTGAAAAACTAGACTCATCCGTGGCGAACATAAACAACGCAACAGCTGACGGGTCCATTAATTTTGTCCGGGACATTATCTACTCAATGAGCATCTCTGACATGGTGATCTATCTCAACATCCCGTTTACCTGGAAAAGTTTAACACACACCAGTCACCGATTGCAGCTTCTTACTTTGCTGGATGAACCAACCAAAGCACCCTTAAAGCCGTACCATCGACTCTACTTTCTGAGACAACATGTAACCCCCCAAGTTGACTTACTCGCCTATTTCGAGCTGAGTCCATCGAAACACGCTCAGAACTGTGGAGTGTACAATCCGCCACTTTGTTTAGCAGTGACTCTGCCTTCTTAAAGACGCACCAGTTAGCTACACCTACATCCCTAGTCACTTGGGCGGTTCGGACATTCCTAGTTTGTCCACCACCATTTTCATCTCTTGATGGAGAGATTACTCTCCACTCAGTGCCTTGTTCTGATAAACGTGGTCAACGAAGACTCGTTTTGTCTCATCATGAGGAACGCCACTATCCCAGTACGCCCTCAGGGTTTGATAGTGATGGACAAGGAGGAGACTCTTGTGGCGCGTATGGAAGAGCTTCGTCATAAACCACATATCACCATCATCATAATCATAGACAGCAATACATCAGTGGTTCACACTAATGCTTAACCGCCACACAACCATGAAGAAACAACAAACTCCATAGAGAAAGAGAGAACGAAAAAGAAGGGGACGG
>QNGE01001171.1:96096-132906 GCA_008508345.1 Paragonimus westermani
CAAACACGACGGAAAGCGACCAACCAGAATCCAGGCTATTAGGTCAACTCACTCTGCTATATAAGAGCAGGCATCAATCAATCTTCACATTCAAAATATACGCTGAAACACTTAGGCACTGATGATGTCACCTCGCCTGGTGATGAAACGTTTGCAACCTAAATGCCAAGCTCGGCGAACATATCAATACCAAAACCATCAACCCGAGCTACAAACAACACCACCACTTTTCCAAACCATCAGAGACATACCTTATCGATATGAGTCACATGATTGTGCATAAGCGTTTATTAGGTTATTTTACATGTTTGTTTCTCTATAGCATGCCGTTGTAATCTGTTAATCCACCAGTTTCCGCAGAACCTAAGCGGAGGTAACTAAGACTGATGGACCCGCCCCAGGTTTTGTCTGCGCATGAATTATGTTCAACCAAAATTGGAACGCGTTAGCGTTTTCGCAAGCAAGCTGCCAAAGAAGATATGCTCCAAAGCTTGGGTTATTTCTGGCCTATTGATGAGTATAATCCTTGTGTTTGATTTGGGTACTGCTGAATTAAAAAGACTTTACAATTCAGTCAACTTACCCTGAGAACCTTCGCGTGGTTTCGGCAGCTGTAAAAGTTGAATATTACAGATTAGACTATTATTCAATGGTTGTGACGATGATGATATCTGGTAGTATCCACATTTATAACATTAAATTGCAATGTTCAAAAGAAGCCAAGCCACTTTTAGAGTTGGCGCGCATTTTAGCTGTTAGGACCCTTGAATTGAAACGTTTGTGTTATACCTTAACTTACTGATGGGACTAGTTGCGTTAGAGATACCATTGCTTACCTTCCACATTTTCACACCTTATCTGACAGTCCATTGGCTACTGAATGAAGTTGTATAGGGGCCAGATCATGGAATGTGAATCCTGAGGATTAGGTTGCATATCATATATCATATCCGTACCCCCTTAAAACTTGTGGTTGTGCACAATCGACTGTATGGCTTTAGCTGATGGCCTTTTTTATCGGGATGTAGGCATTAATCACATCCTTATTTGTAGCCTGGGTTGGCATTGTCGGGACCAACGGTAAACTGAGTTGCGTATCACAAATGGTTGTATTGTTCTATCGTTTTGTATATAAACGCTGATCGCATGTTTTCACAATGACTGTGTTTATACGCTATACTGCTTAACTAATGAAACATTGACCACGAACTTTGACAATTACTCATATACACGAAAATAATAATTACGGTTTTAATCTAGGAGCTTTTCCTCAATATGATGTGGTTATGTAAAATATAAATTTGGTTTGGATCACTATTATACCGTTAACTTCAGTGTTATTAACAACGTCCAGCTCTGTGCACACGATGGGCGTGTGGTCTTCAGACACGACGTGATGTTACAAGTGTTGCCTTACAAACTCGAAAGGCGTGACTGTGCACACTGTGTGATATTATTCGGAATAATATTTCATACACTATGATCACACACGGACATGCAACTAATTTCAGACATCGAAACAAGGATAGGATGAACAAAATCATGGTGTACGGGACTAAACACACAGGCGTAGAAATGAAAATTACGGTGAGATATGGACTAGCGAGGTGGTCTTTGCTTGAGAGCAAACTGGTTTAGAACACTTTCAGATTAGAAGACAAATAGGAGCAAACTGAAGGAGGTATTTCCGGGTGCGTGAATATTCACCAAAATTTTGGTATTGATATGTTCGCCGAGCTTGCTTAGTGAAGGTGGACCTACTGCTCTAATTGAATACCATACTTCTCAGTGGATGATGCTTCGAGTTGTCCATCAAATTTTATAAGGACTGCCGAAGAATTCGGCCATTTTCGGACAGTTTGCACGCCACTACCAGCTGTTGTCAATTTGTTCTGTTACCGTGGCTTACCCTGTAGCATCAAGAGTACGTGTGTGAAAACGGTAGACCAGAGACGTTAACTGATTACTGTCATAAACAATACAATTCCCATTAGGCACGTATACTTCAAAGAAAGTAGAAAAGGACTCATTCACACTTCCGTTAAAAGTGAAAGCAAACTGTTCGGCGGTGACAGAAGTCATCTTGGTGACAGAGTTCTCTTCATGCGATCTGTTTGTGATTTGTCAGAATCAAAACTGTTTTTGTATCCGCTTGCTGTGTACTTGTATGCTGGATTCAAAGGAGTCATTTCACATCACACTGTGTATTTTAAGTTGTTGAGGATTATCGGTTCGCCCGGTGAATCTCTGCATTCTTCTCACTAAGTATTCTGAGGCAAAAACTCGAACAGAACGGGAGAGTATTGTCTTCAAACGCAGAAACCAGCCGGACAAAAATTGAGGCAGCAGGTCATCTGATGCCACTAAGCAAATGGATCACTTTGAGAAAATAAACTGTGGGCAGGATAAACATAACTCTTTTCTGTGGACAGCAGACAGCGTATTATTAAGACCCTATTGATATATACTAGAAAACATGCACCGAAGGCGAAAGCTTTGTACAAACTGAGGTTGTGTATGTCAGTTCAGTCAGATTTAATTTGAAGTCATTAGCGTAGTCATGACCAAGCCTGATTAAAAAAAACCTGACCAGAGTCAAAGTATCGATCCTGAAAGTAATGTGTAATAATGGTAGTCTTTAACACGAGTGAAAACTGAGTCTGTTTCCCGTCAAAATGATTTACTGAAAAATTCGTGCAAAAGGTGCAATTACTTTTAAATGAATTTTAGTTTTGTGGTAATTTTGTTCTCGAGTGCTTATCCGTGATTAGTACACATTTCGCTTGAGAGGTACAAGTCACTATCACTAAAGACGACCTAGATTAACAATTTCAGCCCTAGGCTTGATGTAATGACCTTAAGCTTCATTTGTTATACTCACGTCATTGTTGATATAGCAGTATGTTTTGGTCAGGAAGCTGCACGAATTATTTTCTGAGGAAGTTTACCATAAGTTCTGTAGTGTACGTCAAATTAACTGAACTTTGTATGTGAATTGTGAATATACTACTTTAGTTCGGTAAACAGTTGATAAGCGTCAGTCTTGTGTTGATGATTATTTCCAAAGTTGCCAGTTAAATTTCCACACACCACACGTTGTAAGTGTCATAAGTAATGACGTGACTCTCTCATTCCCTACATTCTCTGTCAGTCATATAGTACGAACTAGAAAATTGTTGAACTCAACCCTGGTGTGCTTCGAAATGGTGTTTGTAGTACCACATGATCATATTGTGATCGAAGAATATTTGTTATATGGAACTTTGCCAGTCAAGAAACTCTAACAGAGGCAAGAAAATCCGTCTGATCATATGTTGTCAATACCTCACCGACGTTCCTGTGAAACACTGATCAATAAACAGCCCGACGCAATAAAAACATAGAAATTTGCATTATAACTCTGACAGCATTCTTGATGCAGTTACTCGTGAACATATTTGAGTGTGATTAGTAAAATTGTTAGTGCAGTCGCAAACCAGCTTACAGAAATGCGAAAATGATCGTACGACATCACGCTGCGAACACTTGTTAGCGATTGTTTCTTGAGTCCATTGTGCGGCCTTTTTCAACGTTTGTGATGCGTACTCAAAATCCTATTTATTACGATACACCGAAGCCAGTATTGCTGGTTACAAGTGCTTGCCGGTAAATGGGCGTGCAGCCAACAGTGATGTTGACGTTTCCCTGGAAGTGATTACGCATGAACTTTTGTGTCTTAAATACCGAGCTAGTTTTCTAATCAAGTTGCTGGTGAGCATTTGCGAAGTAGATACGTTATTCAACTAGTTGAAGCCTCGCAGTTTTCTGTTGTGTTACAAACGACGGTTAATTAGCATAATAGGGGCAGTCTATAACGTCTTGCTACTTTGGGTACACTGCAAAAGTTGGCCTGGTTTCGACAAGATTTAGTAAACCAAAGTGCACACTTCAAACAGAACGATATGCGAGTGACCGCCTTGCATCGCTACTTAAGCAATTTCCGTACTTCACACAAAACTCTGCCAAGCTTCATCCTACTGTGATCGACTGGTTTTCTTATGGTCATATATATGCATTTAGGATCCTTGTGAGGCTTTTGGACACAAAAAATGTTAAACAACAGGTGATAGGATGGTGGAATTCATCTTTCTCGATTACGTTTGGGACAATTTCACGGCATTTAGTGTGCCTTACAACCATAGTCTTTTACATCTGTTATGGGTGTTTACAGTTTGTGTTGCCGGTTGAATCGCTGCTAGCCTGTAAAGTTTGTTATCAATTTTCTGCAACCATGACCGGTCATTCTTTTTCACATTCCAAAGTAAACCTGACTTCACACTCATATTCTGAGGAATTCGACCTACTGTAACGGTCTCCCAGGAAATGGTGCCCATTTCACCATTATTCAACTCACACATATAACTTGATGCAGGACTGCTTCTCCACAAGGTTCACCGACCGAAACACACTTATTTTAACCAACACAATTTCCACTCTGGCATTAGTTCTTTATTGGCTGGGATTGATAACCCAGATAACAAAGAATGTTTGGTGAATGAACTCCTTGCTAATTTCAAACACTGACTGAAGAAATGCGCAAGTTCTCCACCATAGAATATTTGCTCGTTCGCCTCATATTTGGTGAGCACTCAGTGACGTTGCTCAGCATAGGCGGCACTGGCAGTATTAAAATCGACTGCCAGGATCAACGAAAAACCTAATTTAGTAGAAATGTAGTCAGACAGTTTGGGCGTCGTGTTCAGCTTGTTATTGAGAAAAACGGATTGAGAATAACACAACGTTAGGAGCAAGTTGTAATATTCTACGTTTCAACCACCTCGGGTGGCTTTCCTCAGGAGTGTTGTAATGGAGATCACATTAACATTCCTTTATTAATGTGATTTCGTTTATCGACGAAAAACCGGTTTCAGTAACACATTCATTGGTGTCACTATTCTCCAATAACTTGCACAGGTGCACAACCTTTAAGTTGTACAGTGAACGTCAGGTATGTACCAGTGTGCATCTTTTCATACTTTCTATCAATGAAAAATTTTAGGTCATATTTGTAAACTAAGCAAAAGCAAGTTTGTTTTTCACTTGGTAACAACTTTTACCATGTGACTTTCATATGTTAGCAAAGAGCTTGTTTCCGGCAACTGTAAATCGGAAAATCACAACCGTCTATGTCACTCTACACTTAAACAACCTTTTCAAATATCGCACACACCAAACAACGCACCAATTACCATCTTCTCAAAATTCCCTTGCACCGTTTCCATCTACTAAGTCTTTACCTGCAAACAACGCGTCCAGTAGACAGCACCTCAAATGTAGCACATTTACCAAGTCTTCTTTTCTTATGCGTCGTAATGACTACAACCTGGTTTATGACACTTGGACATACATGAACTAATCCGGCCCACTCAAATCGATTGGCGATGAAACCGTCCCCAGCCTCCACGCCGAGTACTTGGTCATGTCTAGGATACACTATATGATATCTTACCTGAGCAGAATAACTGTGAATAAGTCAACAATTCAAGCTACATGGTGGTGTGAATGAGCTTTCTAATAATGTGAAAGCGATTATCACGTGGTGGTAAAGTAAACGTTCTTGGGGAAATTTTCTAAGCTACACGTCATTCAAAGTTCTGCACGCAGATTCTTCGAAACCATCTGGAGCGTTACTACGATTGAAAGATATAATGAGCAACCAGTGAATAACAACACCACTGAAACGGTGAATCATTTTTCTAGCGACCTTAACGACGTCTTTCTTAAGAGCAGTATGTGCCGCTGGACGATGTATTTTGTCCACACGCTGAAAGGTGAAAGCTTCAAGGTATCAAATGATTGTTTACGATCAGTTGTGGTAATGCCCGCAAAAAAGCAGAGAGCGGTGTAGGTGACAATTTACCGCAGATTTTTCCTGCAAAAATAAACAACTGTTTCAAAAGGGGTCTAAGCGAATTGATGTGAGTACGGTTGAAATAAGTTCAAAATCACTAGACTCTACTATATATGAGAAAAAATCGGAATAGAGAAGGTAGCTCAGAATACGAGGATGGAAACCAGGCGGATTTAACAACTCCATCGAAAATTAATATTAACGACACAGAAAAATCATTAGTGCACACTAAGATCTCTTTGATTTTAAAGGCTCTATATAAAACGTCACCGGAACGCTTTCTAAAAACTAGCTTCTTTTTTTGTCAGTCTTTGAGCAGTTACAAAACTGAAACACAATTCTGGCTGACAAATTTTGAAGAATGAAATGAAGGTTCAGTGTGATTACTTTCGGCATGGAAGCTGATGGAAAAATGCTTCGTTCCAACTCGGGTTGCGTGGTGTAAATATAAGCAGCTGGTTAGCTCCCGCGTTCAGCCTACGATGGTGTACCTTAAATAGATTCCAGGGAGATTGAGCAGGCAGTGACCACTGAGTTAGAAACAGTTCTTTCTTTTATCCGACGGGATTTATCCTGTCCTACCTCAGGCTTAACAGGTTCTTCGGTATCGGGATTGCTGCGATCATGGTCGTTGTGTTAACCTTCTCAGCGGTTTTTCGAATTCTCAGTGGGGAAGTTTAAGGGTACTTCATGGCGCAGTGGTTGCTGTCGTGCAACTTTGTCCCACACGCTATTGGTGTTCTGAGTAAACAGTGCGTCTGCATCAGCGGTCGTTACTCATGACTTCGTTCAGTTCTGCCGGCTGCTCCACCACAGCAAAACTAATAAAGCTCTTGACATTTCCGAGTGCGACAGATCAATAAGAACCGCCTGATCTCCTTCACTACAGTGAACCCACACAGGTGTATATGCAATTGAACTGCAGTAGCATGCTGCTGTGTGATTAGAACAAGTCGGCAGTTGGACAACTTGGATGCGGCAACCCGCGGCATGCGACCTGTCTTGAGAAGGCTGAAGATATGGTCTTCACGATTTGCCATATCAGCAAGAGAGGATTCCTATTAAACTGTCCTCAGTCCGGTGTCACATCGCGGGTGTTCTTCTGTGAGACGGAATGGCACAAATAGCAAAATAACTAAGGTGAAAAACACCTCATGTAACCTAGAACATTTTTGGCACGTATCTGTACCTTCAAGGCACTGCTCACAAGCAGGAAATTCTTACGGTGACTGCGGGGATTTTCAAGGCTTACTTCAGAAAACAAGTGTATGTGAAAGTTGATGAAATTTGCTAGGATTGTCGAAATCCCCACACGGTAATCGAGGTAATTTTCGAAACATTTTGGACAAAAAATGCTGCGTGCGATTGACCTAATCTGACTTGTCAGGGAATTATCCAGTATGACTAGTAGTCGACCACAGGAACCCAACCCAGTACCGTCAATTTATTGTGAGCAGGAAACACTGACTCTGAGCATTGGCAAAAGTTGAAGACTACCATAGCCTGTACAACGTTATTCCGGTGGTAGATAGCTGCAGCGTGACAAAATCTGCTTTGTTAACAATAATATGATTCACCATTCATGCATACCGCCTACAAACAGGTGTACAACCAGATACTTCTGCCATCGACTTTTCTAGTTGGTCTGTACTGAATGTTAAAGATTTTGCCTTCCAACTCGCGGATGAAGACCGTAGGTAATTCGCTTTTCTCTGAACCAAGACGCGGCTGATTACGCGGCAACAGTGCAATGCTTATCGGCAATTCGATATGACTAATACTGAAACGTGCAGCCGAAATCAGCAAGCGTGCACAGATCGAATTTGATTTGTGTAACAAAACGTTCCGCTGTGTTGTTGGCACCATCTTGGGTTTCGTTCGTGTGAGTCATGCGCATGACTCACTGGGCTTATGACTCAACCTTATTTGTGTTTTTCTCTTTTTCAGGACCGTTGTTGGAACCCCTAGTTCGGAAGAACCCGGTCCGTCGGTGCCTCAACATTGCCCCAAAGTTGATCCTCAAGTGTTTCGGGCACTCAGAGTAAAATTAGCAGAATTGCACGTTATAGATGAAGAAGCAAAATAGACGGTCTGGTATTTTCAGACATTTGTCAATTTGCCAAACACATCGGTTTATTTGGACTTTCGGTCTTATTCGTACAGTCTTGTCGCATATAAACAAGATATATCAAAACTCATTGTTTCTTTGTAATACACTAATTTGAATTTTCTCAGCTGCGTGACTAGTGATTTTACAAAGAGTGGCTAATTCCAATTCGGAGAGAAACTGTGCTTCACAGCTCTATGACCAATTGTCAAACTTTGCTTTAAAAACTGATTTTATAAGAGAAAATAGCAGAAATTTCTGGGTATTCTGATATTACATATCTTTTTGCTATAACAGCATCCCATGGAAATTGTATTTTTGGGGGGTTAGACATTTTCACCGAAAAAAATACTGCTTACCAAAGTCCATAGCTTATTTAACAAAAATGTAACACATCCCTCAACTGTGGTCATTTTTGTTTGTCCGATGAATACGATAATTTGCAGTTTGAGTATTTCACGATACCATTTCAACACTGTATTTCAATAGTCAAAATCAACTATGGAGCGTACACAACCTATATTGACACATGTATTCAGTTTGTCACTAATAATTTCTGAAAGAATAAAGGGTAACTCCCTCTCGTATCTCGGTTGGCTACCTTTTTCACATGGAAAAAGTCCTCAATTGGGAATTATCGTATTTTCAGGAGTTCGGTTCAGACTTATTTACTCACACTATTTAGATCTCAGTGATAACCAGTCAAACGATGAGAGACTGGCTAAATTTTAACGCTTCCCTTCAATATCAAGCAAGCTGGGTAATCAAAATAACGATCTGCGAGTTAGTTACATAGTGTTGATGTGTGTACCCATCTTCTAGGCTGTTAGCTTGACAGCACAGGCTTTTTTGTCAAGACAAGTGAACTATTTGGTTCAGTTGCTGAATCTCATTTCTCCTTCATAATAAACTTGGTCATCCGTTCGTTTACTTTACTCATAACAGTGATAAGTAGTACACAGTTAGTGTGTGGTCATTAGCTAATACTCCTATGAGTAACGCGTAAGCGTGGTAGGACTATCAAACCAACTATACTTACGTGAGTGAGTGCGTCTGCTCGAAGAGTTGACAAGACTCCAAACGTAATACTCGAATATTGTTCTATGAAGTAACGTTTCTCATATAAAGATTCACGATATCAACGTCAGCATTGCACAGCAGATGTTTGCAAGTGTGACACTGTGAGGAATTTACAGTCTTTCAAAAGCCGGAAGCTGTGGTTAGATGAGATTTTTTTTATAACGATGAGGTCCTAGACCCCCCTAGAACAAGGAAAGTGTTTACTGTTCTTTTCAGATATGCTTCCCTATCGTTCATATTTCCGACATGACCCGTTGCCTACACTCAACGTATACGACTCAGAAAATGCGATTATCAGGAAATGCTGATTACAGCCGTTCCAGTGGAATGAAAACCACGAGGTTGGAACACAATTTTTTATACTAAGAGCTCTTTTTAACGAAACGTTCCTCCTGAAACGATATGAGCCAGGAAGAAGTCTTAGTGAGACCCCAGAAATTTTTTCCCCACAATCTTTTTGGAAGGAAAAAGGTCATAGTAAAGATCGCCGTTGTACACAACTCGTTCGTACACAATCTGTACATAGCTTTCCAGCAAGCTCAGGTCTTTCCCGTACTTGAAGCATGAACCCGAGGTGAACTTGCTTTATTAGTCCGAGAAATATGCATGATGTGGTGTACGTTTCTGCTCTTACCCAAGTGAACTCAATGCTAATCTTGGTAGGTAGGATGTAAATTTGTAGGACACCTTTTGTTTGCAAATGTGCATCGGTAGGACGCAGGAGAACCCAACGTCTATCATCCGAACTTTGGACGGGTAAACGATGTTTCTGTGACAGCGTATGTTCAACTACGACAAGGATTGTTTTCCAACGAAGACGGAGGTTTCTTCCGATAATGGAGTTAGGATGAGTCATCTGAGTGAATGGTACTAGCCAATATGGGTACTGGTGGATTACACAGAACAAACATGTGACTTAGTTTAGAATGCTGTCGCGCTGAGAGATCGGCAAATGTTGGTTCAGTGACAGGTTTGTCATTGTATTTCTTTAGTCAAACAGCATGCCGCAAAAGTCAGTGTTTGCTTGAACGTGTAATCCACCGTCAATGAGTGGTGGCTGTTATCTAGTCAAATCAAGTTGCAGTCAGTAGTTTCCTTCATTTAGGAAGTTTTTATCACATTACGTTGTCAACAAATTTTGGATATTAAAACCATTTCATTCGGTAAATATGAACTCTGCTCCACTTTAAACCACCTTTACGAAATATCGTCGTCTAGCTCAAAATATCACTTCCAGGCCGGGTGAATTCCATGAGGTTATGATGTTTTTTTCTCGTTAAAGGAAACACTACCACCTAAGAAACAGTTCGCGATCAAAAATATATTTCTTTCTTAGGCACACCTTACAAAGAGATACTCATTTGTCATCAGTCAACCCAGCAATGTTTTGTAGTTGCCACCGTTAGCTGAACAACAGAAATGTTGGTAATTTTTGATAGGCAAACTGTACGTAAAGTTTTTAAGATAAACTTGTAGTCAGTCCAGGCAGATTTACTGCAGACATTGAGCTACGCCGAGCCATCGGATGGAAACATTGTTACACCCATCTTCAGCCTCAAGATCACTTCACAAGTAAGAGAATTCAACATCCTTCCATCTTTTCTATTGATCCCTTCAAGGCATTCCGCCCTACCTGTGATAATGATCAACTTAAGAATAGACGTACAAGCGTGGAAGATATTTGACCTACTCATACTGAGCATATTCTCTGACCTGGACGTAGAAGACTCCTTGTAATGTAACACACCATTAGCAGACGTTATTTTAGAACCAACACCTGCATATCATTGTTGCGTTTCACAAACTATTGGTTCACGGAAAGCGGGGTAAAACTTCAAGGTCACTAACCAACATCCAGATATTCTTCGTTTAATTCTTCCTACATCTCGTCATCATCGTCATCATTATCACCATCACCAATGCTAACAACAACAGTTGTAACGACCGTAAAATAATACACTAACAGCGAACAATATCTTCTGACTTTCGTATGAGTAGCAAACACAGTGAATTCTATTTAGCAATACCACAGATGGACTGGACTGTTTGCTATCACCTCTACGTGAATTGCTCCAAGCAATTTTCAAAATGTTGGTAAACCTGATTTCCCGTAACGTACTGGACAGGGTACATAACTTCCAAATTCGTTGAATTGTTTTACTGACAGCAAATATTTAAGAGCGACTCCAGCCAATTCAAACCAACAAACTTTTGTTTTCATAGGACATACATTCGGCTTGAAAAATTCAACGCTTTCCAACTGAGTAAAATTTCGATGGCTTTGTGCAGACCGATACGGTTTGGTCATAGTATATTAAATTGAGACAACTGTTGTTGAAGCCAAAGACTCATCAAAAGATGGTTTAATATTAGCAAACAACGAGAATAACTGAAAAGTGGATGTCCCACAGTTATATTCTCTTCTAGGGGAACCGCATCTCCTCTCATCTTGACTTTGACTGCAACACATTTCAAACCCTGCTAGATTTTGGATTGACCGTCATCGCCGACAAATCTAGTGACGATAACCTGGTGAATGCTATTAAAAATGCTGAATTGTTGCAAACAACTAAACTGAAGTCACTTCTGGGAATTCACGAGCGCGTAGAGGAGTGCGTTTGATGGATTTTAAGCTGACCAAGGTGTCCGAAACGCAGGTAGCGGATCTCGAGAGTGAATTAACCGAAACCACCTGAAAGGATCAAAACCGATGGTAAATGACTGTACTACTGTCTAAGAAATGTACTGAAAGATGAAGTTACAAGAAGGAGAGGAAGTAATTTACTTTGGACAGAAAGGATAGTATTAGGAAGTAGGTCTGCAAAAAGCAGTGACGCAAGAATTGTCAAACACGGGTTCGTGTTTTGGTAGTAGGAGGCTACTGTTTATAAAATCACAAACAGTAAGTAAAAATTTGCCCACCGTTGCATTAACAAAAGACCAGCACTAACGAAGTCCTACGATAAAATGACAAACCTTAGACAGTCACTCGTAGCATCTAGATAGGTCAATGCTACTACCTAGTCTTACCAGAATAATACGCACTTTATTGAATAATCCTGACGATTGCCACAATTACTGGTTTGCTAATAGCAGTATGGTTAAAATTACAGCAGAATTTTCTGTTAAAGTTGGAGCACGAATATCTGCGAATCTGTTGCTACACAACGGAATGAGGACTGGTGTTTTTTACTCATATTTTCCGCCACTTTCCACTAACCTGCTGGCTTCTGAATCAACGCATCTGTGTACGTGACCTTTCTGCACCCGGAGCGTAAACACAATACAGAAGGCTAAACGTTGGCTGATCCGCACACATTTCGACACAACGAGGTAGCTGTCTCCAAGTTTGCAATCCATCCTAATGAAGGGGCTACGGGACCACTATAAAATGGCGACACTTGCCAGCCCACCAGCGCGGTTTGGAGCCCAGATGCGTGAGAATATTCTCCTAACATAGAATTTCCAAGATCGATTAAGCCTTGTTTTGAAGTTTCGCTATGAATTGCTTCGTAACTCCACCACCTTGTAACTTCAAGCAGTGACAAAATTGTGGGCAACTCATTTATGATAATTCGACCACGCCACATTGCGAATCCACAGGTCAGTTTTGGGTTTAACAGACAGAACAGTCATGTTCATGCTGTGAAAACGATTCCCAATAACGATTGCAGTCACAGACACCACTTCCGGGACACCGGCGTCCTTGGTTATCTTAGAAAAATCCGTGGAGTAAATAAAACTGCCGCGCACACTGGAGGCTCGAAGTCTGTGCAAAAGCACTTCTTGTTATCCAACAATCATGAGTCAACACTGTTTCAAAGGAAGTAATTGGCCGTTGCACTTTTGCATGCGCACACCTTACCCATGTAACAGGATAGGTATGGGGGAAAGTTACACAAATCAACTAAGTATTATTG
Organism: Paragonimus westermani; assembly: GCA_008508345.1. NCBI lineage: Eukaryota > Metazoa > Platyhelminthes > Trematoda > Plagiorchiida > Troglotrematidae > Paragonimus > Paragonimus westermani. The sequence goes on from QNGE01001171.1 coordinate 109,094, forward strand.
CACCACTGTGTCGGTGCGCCATTGGTAAGAAGGACGGACATTTGAAGGGAACCATAATGCAATTAGAGCATTACAACGAGTGACTAAGTACTCTATAGTTGAAGCTGTGTAGCACAATCTGTTAGATGCACCCCCAAAATGAGGAAATCCTAGTTGCATAGCATATAGCTTAATGGGCACTAACCTGCTGCTTAAGCATAGGTTTGTGGAGCGATCATCAAGAGCATCGATGAATCACGTTGATGTACAGCTACCAGATAACTAACAGATAAGAAAAGAAGGAGAACAAGGGGCTGACGGACTACTGAAAGCAACTACTTGTATGCTGAAACATTCGACCCCAGAGTGCCCATAACTTAAAATAAGTTATACGTGAAAAAATGACGTTATAAACAAGAAGGCTTGCTTTTTTCACTGCCCAGCGCAGACAACTCGAAGAAAAATGACAAGAATCGCACCAGTGAAATTGATCAGCCACCTTCTCAACTAAAATCTCTAGCCGCCGACTGTGTCGTCAGGGCCGCGAACTGATCTACGGTTATTAGCTCCCTGCTGAACTATATCCTTCTCTACATCAGTTCACCATCTGTCCACCTCGTATTTCACATTAGTCGGCCACAACATCGGTAAAGGGTGCTTTGTAAAACAGATGAGTGACTGGCATCCGCTTAATCATCTGGTAAATCATCGTTGTCTGTGTGAACTAAAACACTGGGCAAATCAGTTCGGTTGGTAAATACCAGTAAATATCTGCTTCTTAGCCTCTCATTCACGTGCTCGTTGATACTATCGAGTGCAAACGTTTGGATGCAGAAGACAGCGTTCAATTATTTGCGGGTTGTTAACTCTTTCTACTCTGAGCGGCGAGCTGTTTCAGCTGTAAGTTCGCATGGCCCTTACAGCCATCTTATATGCTGAACCCTTAAACTTCACAGACAGATACCTTCCTTTCACCGGACATGCCCCACATCAGTTACTATCATCATAGTTTTCGAGATGCACAGTTCCACTTCATTCCCTACCGCCACACTACTCCAGATACTGCTTCCCAGGTACATAAGCCGATCACAACCCTCCGAAACATTAGATGGACCATCAAGTCTACGTTTATCTAAAAAGCTTGCAATTTCCGCTCTGAGGCTTGGAGCACATTTTGAAGTACTTCATAAAGAAGAAAGTTTCACCTAATTCTGTAAGACAAGGGAGCTGAAGCTACTTTGATTAAAATGTTTGCCGGTTGTTTACAGTTGTTTACATTACAACGGATATTTGGATCTTCAGTTGAAAGTGATAGGTGTGTACAGTATACGAGTTAATGTAAAGAAATCGCTGAATACTCATCAGTATTCCGATACTTAATGCTCTACTGGCTAAATTAACTCACAAATTATGATTTGACTGAGAAATTCATATCAACGGAATAATCGACTGAGATTGAGAGCAAGTGCCTCTGTCTTCTCTCCTAGCGATTAGAGAATCCGAGCACTGCTCTTATGCGATTGTGACTGAGCGTTTCCGTGAGACAGTTCCGTGGTGTCTACTAGGAGGTCCGTACGTGTATCTCATGAACATGTGGATATGAGTTCAAATCCTGAACGTGGCCACTGACAAACACAAACAGGTAAAAACCCAAGCCGATATTGCCCTTTCTCCAATGGGATGAACTGACTAGTGATTGCAAGTGCAAAAGTTGCCAGTAATGTTCCGTTTTCTATTAGCTAAATTCCTTACTATTTAAAACTGACTCGAGTGTGATAAATTAGGCGTATTCAATTTGAGAGCAGTGATACAACTGTCAACCCGATTGTTTCATACAAACTGTGGGCTTCAATTCAGTTTTCGTTTGTGATAAGGAACTATCTAGAACAAACAAAGACACATCTCAAGACTAGTGCTTATTTGCCTAACGAGCTGACTGAAAAGGGTGTCGCTATATCACCACTTTCTGACATCTCTCGAAAACCCATTTTCTACGACTGAATTCTTCATTATCTCTACTGGTTAGATATGATAACCAAAATGATCAGCGCTGTGTAACAAAACGAAACTTCCAAACGCTGTTTATTATTACTGATTAGATTTAACGGCTAATAACTCAAGAGTGGACACTGAAAACGTTCCACAGTGTCTGGGACGACCCAAACATATGCATTGAATTGGAAATAAACTAACAGACATATCAAGCCGACAAGGTGACCGTTGTTGTAGCAAAAGTATTAATTTTAATAATAAAGTGATATCCATTCTAGGTTAAATACCTCTAGTTTTCACCATTATGTTAGCCTAATCATTTAAACATCACCTTAACCCTTTATGGGAATGAAATACCTCAATGAGATGTCATTACACTGAATTGTTTCGCAATGCGAGTACGTTTTTCAATCAGACGTCGAGTGAATCTACAGACCGTCACTATTCTCCATTAGCTCATCAGACAGGTTCTTTGGATGAGTACCACCATCGTACCGTTTGAAAATGGCTTTGTAGTACACAAACCAGAAATAACGTTAAAATTGTGAGTCAGTGTTACCTCCTCAGTGTACTGCTTCTCATCTGGAGTTGACTGTTGTTCAGCAATTCTCTGTCGGTTTCGCGCTTTTTCAGTCAACGCCCCGGATCCAGTCATCGGAGAATCATTGTCGGAGAGATCAGAATTGTTCAAGTTCATGATCTCAGCTGGTTGCGTTACTTCCGGTCCGCTCAAACGGAACCGGATCGGCAGCACTCCATCGCTCTTATTGGGTCTACACACGCGAGCAAGTGCACAGACAATTTGGCTACGAATTGGCGCACTTCGGTTCGCCTGGTCTGTGCACTTGATTGGTTATCCGTGTTTGCAAGTCGATTCCGCATACACATCAACTGTTCAACGCGCACTTCACGGAGGTCACGTGGCTGCACACGTCAACTGGGTTATGGCAACTGTGCCAGCTTAAGCAGACGCGGAACCGTGCGGAGCAATGCGCGTCAGTCACCAACCAAACGCACACATGCACAGCAAGCATACATTGGGTTGTGGTTCTGATTCGAACACTAGTTGGAAGAATGTTATGAGACAAAGCGGAAATGCACTCAAACTGCGGTTTTTGGCACTAAAACGTGTTAAACGAGCTGTACTCTTGGCGCGGACAATTACCGATAAGCTTTGTCGTGTTGCGCGCGACTCGCCGCTAAGGCATGTCACAGGAACTGCGAAATGACGAAGCGGACACTCACTTGACTGTTGTACTAGAAGTGAGGAATGTTAAAAATGCCCTACTTCTGTTTTCAGACAAAAATGCTGTGCTTCAAACCCAAGCCATAATTGATGAACAAATTTGGAATAACACAACGTTATGAGCAATTTGTAATACTCTAAGTTTCAACCACCTCAGGTGGCCTTCCTCAAAAGTGATTTCGACCTGTCTTTGAAGTCCTAATCGCGGGATTATCGATTGGAGTTAACAGGCAGTAACTGTGTCTCCTCTCGAGACGATCGAGAAACCTGATCATTGCTCACAAGCAAGAGTGGTTGAGCGTTCAGATGTGATAATTCGGTCGTGCCTAATGTGAGGTGAATGGCACAGTGGTTAACATGGTTGCCTCATAACTGGGATGGCCGGAGTTCAAATCCCGGCCGTGGCGAGTATATGCGCCACTGACGAGCTCTAATGAGAGCGAAACTCGAGTCTAGTGCTTCTTTTCGAAAGAGGCTGGCTGCAAAGTCTATCTGAATGCGAACGCTACGATCAAATGTGAGTGATGGTCAACATGAAAATAAACCAACTCCCCGACTACTCATCAGTAATTCCTCAGGAGTGTTGGGTTCTCAGACCAATCGTGAAACCCACAATGTTTATGATTTCGAGCAAATGCACGTTTGAATTAAGAGAACGAAGCTGATATTCTTAATGACGTCACCGTCTAACTGCTGTTTCGGCGACCTTTCACATGGTACGGATATGCAGACAAACATCGTTCCTTCTCATTGGAAACAAACAGTCGGTCGCATTCGTCTGAACCTCGTTGTTTTCTCTTAGAAAAGCATAACAACAACCGTGTTCATACAGTTCATTACAGGATAGTTAATTGCACCACCAGTGAATGATCTTAGTGAGTGATAATTATTCAATAATGACTAATGGTTCAGATTACACATCGACACATCTGATCAGGAAATGTTCCACTGGTGAGAGTACTTCGGAGAATACTACTTACGAGGTGTGATCACGTAGGTGAGCAGATTTCCTGATTTTGTTTATTGACCTGATAGATCTCCTGAAAAATATAACAGTTCATGGGTTTCGTCTGCACGACACTGTTTATGACTGGTGTTCGCTCTGCAGAAGTAACCATAAAGTTCGGCGACTAGTGTAGGAAAAAGATAAACTGTTCTGCCCGTATTAGTTTAATTAAATCAGCCGTGGTGATCTCGACATATATATATATATATACATATATATATATATATATCCGTCTGTCTACAGTCTGTGATGTGACGCTTGGTTTGCTATCTGTGATCCTGGCCACCACAAAGAATTAGATAACCAGTCCGTGACTTAGCGAAGGAGTTAGAAACTAGTGACATCTACGTTAACCACTGTTAATAATACTATCTGGCTTTTCGTCTTAGGTGTAAACTAGTTTAGCTACCTCTGAATAAAAACATGGAATGATAATGTAGAAATACACCACTGATTTGTTTTTCTTTCCACACACATTTTAAAAGTCTTAACAAAATTGCAAAAAATAGTCATATTGTCATAAACTCTGTTCTATGCTTTTCTTCCCTCTGTTTATAGTTTTTTCTCTCAATTTACCATACTTATGTTTCATGGTTTACATTTGGCACGGAGTCTGTTATCACATACCCATATAATATCTATGCATGTAATTGGATTGAAAAACCTACCAAAAATTTACATATTAAACAGGAATTACTCATAAAAAGTGTAAGCGGACAACACACGAGATTGTCCTTACTATTCTTCCGGAATGACGTGGTCGACACATCAAACTCACATTAAGTGATTCAGCCTACACACGGTCGCCCTATGAGACACCTACGCATTCCATATTCAGCAGGGTAATGGCATATCAGGAATTCGACTCACTACTAAATTTGTGCATTGGTGTGGATAGCAAAATATAATCAATTTTGGTAAACTGTTGACATATGACGTGCAGAAAAGACTGGATATCCACTTAAGTTTTACTGACAGATAAACATTTGCTACCTGATGATAACGAACAGGAGGTCCATTGCTTTAGATGTATTCTGAGCCGCCTGACTAACTTGTCAGCAGTGCTTTGCATATCATGGTGATGTTTAAGTTGCTTGAGGACACGATCCAAGTGTTTATTACAAGCCAAATTTTGAAGAATACACGTCTGGAGTGGACAGCAGGTTATGTAAGTGGGACAATGCTGTGTGAAACCAAACCACTTGGATGGAGAAGTTGAGATTCACCATGCCGCAATGCAATGGACAATTGATCAGGCGCGTGCGATGCGATTCATCAACAGAAGCACACACTCGTTACAAAGCACGATCGCAATTCAACAGTGTTGTTTTGTGTGGGATGAATCTTTCTTTCTGCACATGATGGGCTAGCTACGCTTGTTTGGACGGGCTTTCACTGCACTCACAACGTTCAGCTGTTTACACTGGTTATCAAGTTTCCTGTGACCTATCAACTGGGAAGAATTGTTGGCCCAGTTCAAATACCTGCCAGTTAGGGATGATTATATTTGTGTAACCTTGTTCTCCTCAAGTTCATGAGGGGCAATCTATTTAGAAGTACGATATACGTAGCATACCTTACTTACTGTTTGCCATAAAGGAAACTTAAAAGTGGCGAAGTATAACTGATTTTTGATGACGACACTCAAAGGTTTTAGGGTCAGAGTTGAGTAAAATTTCCCACGTATCCAACAATTGCGTAATCGATCAGTTCTCAATGATTCGCTACCCTAAAGGCATCTCTGACTGCAGGAAAGATAACGTAGAATTCCCAAAGGAAGCAGCTATTCGTATTGGTAACTTGCAAGACTAACAAGATACTGCCCCACGGAAGGTTATGCTTTATTGTGAACCAACCTTAGGAACGACGAATGAAGATTCTGGCTAGAAGAATTGATAACATCACCAAATCATCTGTGCCGGTTTGTACTCATAAGTGCCCGCACTGTGATGGCTGAACGTTTCATCTACTGGCATAGACAGGTGATTTACACAACCTCCTAACTCGTTTGATACAATCACTGAAATGGGTTGCCTCCAAATGCGCAATTACTTGTGTGCTAAAAGACAGCTCTTTTATATTGGTTGTTTACAAAGTTCGTCTTAAAAGATTACACACTCTGTTCCATGCATCGATGAATACACATACATACATCCAAAAGTCCGGTGGTGATTTGCCGTACGTACTGCTCGAGCCAGGACGTTTCCATTTGGGATCCACAGGGAGCATAACAGCAAGAGCGATGGGCAGTGCTGCCTAGTTGCTGGGCCATGACAACATATTTGATCTTCCGTTCATCCTAGTTATCAGGATGGCTTACCTGCTTCCTGTGGTAATCCAAACTGTATTCAACACATTATTAGATCCATAACAAAAGTATGTTCCGCGATATTGCAATAGAACCGCGGCCCCTGGAATGCATACCGTCCATATAAATTCTGTTTGAACAGACTCTGGAAACCGCTGATTCGATGAAGGACGACATTGTGCATTGATCAGAATGAGATGAAAGAGGGCAAATACAATCTGATAGAAAGAGTTGCCCACAAGGAAAGGTTTACGCAAACTTTACTACCCACCGTCTATCCATTTCAAACGGCAATTAATACAGCCAGCGGAATTAATACGAAGTGAAGAAGTGTCGTCCGCCCAATAGCAAAATTAGTCTTCCGAAACTCATTGAATACTAAACGTAGGCAGAATTTTCGTCATTAAAACAAGACAGGTGTTATTCTCCAGTTATTTTCGAACAGTTAAGCATAAGATTTCTGACTGGGTTATCGTTCACTGCTTTCTTTTTCGAATGGTCCAATAAGAAACATGAGTATGGTCCAGTTGGCTCTAATTCTGCCAGACCGCGATCGGCCTGAATGTTTCACCTGACTTACTCAACTGACTACTACTTTGTTGATCGTCGATGAAGATACGTTTGTCAGCAATCCATGTTTTTCCTCGTGTCGACACGTTTCCGTGTCTTACATCCCAGTTAGTTGATTGAATAAGAACCCGTCATTAGGACATTTCATGCTGATCGAATTGGTTCTTGAATGAAACCTAAAGCACGTCAGTCAGCTCAAACAAACCAAACATATGAGGCATGAACAGTTAAGCAGTGGAGATAGATTGAAACAGTAAGATTAATGACCAACACAGGCAGTGTGATAGGGGACCTTGACATCGTTTGCCGTAGTGTATCAACATGAGCGCACATTCGTGACTCAGATCAATAGGAAAGTTTACCAAGCGGTTTTAGTAATTGGATATTTTATAGACGTTAAACGTGAATGAGTTGTTAGAGACACCTATAGTTTTTAACTTCAAATCTTCCTAAGAGCTTATCAAAAGTTTTTAGAGAGAAATATTGAGAGTAAATTTTGGATTTGCATTCCACCACTTCATTTGTAACGTATCCTACAATCACAACTTCACATGTTAGTGCGAATCGCACCAACACAGGCCTACCGTGTGGTAAAATCACAGTTTGCTTTTTATAACGCGTTTTTTCTACATATGAATCCGAACAATCAGAAAGAGTTGATGATAAAGAAGTCAAAACTACCATTTAGGTGCTCACAACTGTTGACACAGTGGGCTGTATGCAACTTCCTGCTAATTCAGCTGAGCCGCGTACGCAGCACGTGACAATCACTTTGCATCCATTGGTCGTCCTTAAAGCAGCCAATCAGAGTTTGACAGCGCTATTAGGAAAGCGTTGGCTTTCGTTCTTGGCAGCAGACTGATGTAGTCAACCTTATGACACACTAGTCTGTTTTGCGCTAACTGTTTGCATTTACTGTGAAACGAGCGAACAGGCTTCTTTTTATTTCGTTGTCCTTATACTTCTCGCTCCACACGTTCACCGATGTTTTCGATGCATGTTTCACGGTTCCAGATGATACTCGACCAGCTTATTATTACTGCGTAATACTGCGATAATATATGTGCATGATTTGTGGTCACCTTTATTCCTTGTCATTTGATGGATAATTCCAGAGCCTGTGAATCTGTAGGTTGAAAAACCGTGAGGTGTGGTCGAAAACAACTTCGCGTATTGCTTCATCAGTACAGTTTACCCATTGACCTACTCATCTAACAGCAGTTTCACCTACATGTGAATTCTGCTTCTTGATGTAAACGAAATTATCACCAGGTTTAGACACATGTGCATTGGAAACTCAAGCACACAATTAGTCAGCCATCAACATATCGAATCTATTGACGATTTTAACATGCGACACCTCCTGGGGCAACTCGTGGTTCGTGATGGATTTCCTCTTTCTGAACACGAGGCTGGGTAGTCTAAAGTCCCGTTAGAAATATGTCAGATTCTCTTACGATACCCAGGTAATTTATCACCGTCACTTTCACTAGAATCAGCGGATGTTGAATGAAAGCTCTGAATAACATGGTTCAACAGAAAGTACGAAATACTGTGATTATAGATATACTCAACTAGGTGAAACAAAACGTGCTGCCTACAGGAAAGTTCTTCCTTTCTTATTGGGTCCACCCTTCGTTGTTCAACTTAGTCATCTCAGCCCACCTCTCCGTCCCGTTTAGGAGTTCTTCGCACCACAGTCACTAATTTTTTAAACACACACGTGGTATGGATAGTCCAAGGTACGCTCAGTCCAGTTACCAGTCATCGTATTTTATTTGGATTGATTGGTCGTTTTTACGCTTTTGCTCAGCCTGGTTGCTGTCAAATAGTTCTGATGATATCTTACTAGGTTTATGGTTAACTTGAATTAGAGGTATGGTCACAGTCGTTTGATACTGGTTACAATTTGCTCACGAAACCATAGCAGGACCACAACTAGTCTTTTGGACGCAGGCAGGTTTTTTAGCTCTCTACCACAATTGTGAGTTATTTTTAAAGATGCTTGAGGCTAGAAATATGCTGGCATTAGTTACATTTCCATTCAAAGGTCTCTGAAGTGAATAAACTAAAGTAGAACACACTGGAGTTCAGAGAAGTATTTGAGCCCACTTGTCTCCTTCATCTCGTGGAGTATATTGTTCACCCAAGTACCTATAACAACTTAACTTTCGTTAACAATTACATGGTGAAATAATGCCGTTGGTAATCACTCATTTAGTGGCCAGCACAAATGAGGGTTAGGACATTCGAATACGTGCATCATGAGCTGGTTGTTCTGCGCTGACGGGTGAGCTTGCTCTCCTGTCCACCAAAATATATCCCCTTCATCATCATTATGACATCATCGCACCTTTCCAACCGTAAATTCGTTAGCTAAGGGTACAAAGTTAAAGTGAACTGCAATCAACACACTTTTCTTAGCATCACCTACTTTGTTCACGGGTTTCTCATTATTCTCAAAGTCTACTTCGTTACTTGAGTTGACTTTGTACCACTGGTGTACCTGTACTCACGACAGACTTTGTCTTCAGTTGAACTGACCGATGTTTGTCCACTTAAGAAGTCAACATAGTTCAACACAGACTCTTTTTTGACAGTTCATTGCCAAACTGAATGGAACTCATGTATCTGGGGAATGTTCGAGTGTAAAAGATATCACAAATATACCAAGGACTTTGTCGTCATTGCAAGGTCAATATTATTTCTGAGACCGTGATACTCAACAACTATGAAAGCTGTTTTATAGCATATAAGTGAATGATAAGATGAAGAGAAGACGCGTGTAATCCGTTTAACCCCAATCTGAAGATAGAGCTAGGAAAACCAAAGTTGTAGGAGTGTTACCTTGTGTTTGTGTCAGGGCTGAACAAACTGTACATTTTTGATCAATAGCTTAACATTCACTCATGTTATGTACACTCGACTTGATAGCTGTTGTATGAGTAGGCCTCACAGGCCTAGCTGATCTGCCGTTAACGAGATACCCACCTATCTATCACTACGGTAGCTTACACATGTGGTTAACTCATGCAACTATGAAGTATTTAAAGCAGTGAAGGAACATTGGAAACAAGTTTATTCACCACACCTTCTACTTATTTGCCACATTCTCATTACTCAACAGACACATTCTAAAGAAGTGCCGAAATCGATCTTGTTGGCAATGGACGCGGGGAGATTAAAACAGCACACTTCCAGCAAATCAAAAAGGATAATTTCCAAACAATTCAAACTTTGTACAGAACCTACAACGGTCATTTCCTCGAAGTTGAAATACTGAAATCCTGTTTGATTGTCACAACTTCTTATCTCAGTTTAAGTGAGCTAGGGATGAGCAGGTCGGCGAATTTAACTCAGTGTACGTCCAACTGTAACAACTGAGTTCCGCTGTAGACAAACCAGTGTTAGGAACAAAATGCTTAGATTTGATAAGTGCTATATATATATATATATTTGACAATGAAAAGCCAGAAACTCATGATTTGTGACCTTTAAACTGTCTCATCCGTCCACCTGACCATACCATATAGAATCCACCAAGTGATCCTGAGGAAGAACAGCTAGACAAGATTTTCAAGGCAATTCGTGATGGAATCCATCACCAGTGCTGTTGCTTTGTGTCTTGAGGGGTTTGAATTTTTCACAGTTAGATGTCCGCTAAATTAAAATCAAGCCGAATTACTCGTCATTGACTCAGCTGCATTGCTGAACAGTAGTGTAATGGGACTCTGGCATGAAGTGCTTGAGAAATTTTGCTTGTCAGTCAATACCATGAATCATCTGGTAGATTTCATGTTAGAAAGTGAGACAGGTGGTTGACTAAGACCAAGTTTGTAAATTATTATCACCCGGAGTGGTTTTTTAGTCCAATAGGTACACAGTTTCCCGTTTCTAATCATGCTGTTTTTGTCGTTGGTTCGAATCCAGCCGAAGACCTGTTTCTTTAAAATTAGGTTTTTCTAGGCTAACTGGGTTCATTTACGCAACTTGAAGTTTGGCGTCAACACCGTCGGATCGACAGTCCGCCAATTGGTGTTCATGATTCGTTCTTTAGAACGAGATAATCCCATTAATTTTCGAGTCCAGTCCAGTTAATCACCAGAACTACGTTCATCACCCAGGAAAAATCACGGTTAATGACCACCAGAGACAGGTTTATGAATATATTTCACTCAGCCGACGACAGGCTGACCAGATTGTTTATGGGAAGAACAGAAGAATTACTGATGAGTAGTCGGGGAGTTGGTTTATTTTCAAGTTGACCATCACGCACATTTGATCGCAGCGTTCGCATTCAGATAGACTTTCCAGCCAGCCTCTTTCGAAAAGAAGCACTAGACTCGAGTTTCGCTCTCATTAGAGCTCGTCAGTAGTGCATATCCTTGTCACGGCCGGGATTTGAACTCCGGACATTCCAATCATGAGGCAACCGTGTTAACCACTGCGCCATTGACCTCACATTAGGCACGACCGAATTATCTAATCTGAACGCTCAACCACTCCCGCTTGTGAGCAATGATCAGAAGAACCTGTTGGAAACGGATTCACGATCCTCACAACCAAGATGAGAATAAAACGGTTTTACTTCTGGCTGAAAATCAACATACATCTGGTAAAGTTTTGCTTACAAATTCCATATCCAGGAGCAGTTTAGTTCTCCAGGGTATATCCGTTTTCGCTGTTGGTTACACGAGAAAAGTGACCCAAGCAAGAGCTTCAGGAATGTGATTGTCTCCATCGTCCTGACGCGTATTTTTACAGTGCCGTACCAAATCGACCATCATCGCTCCCGAGGAGTGACAAGTGTGCCTGCAATGAACGCTTCTACTGTGAAGCAACCTTTCATCTGCTAGCAGTTGAGCTAATTATTTACTCAGTGTTATTAGTCTCTTCACAATAATGCTGATGGGCTGCAACCATAACTTGATAAACACCAAAGGTTGGACACAATCAGTAGGTTTGCAGAAGGGGGAACCCAAAAAATGTTAGCTAATCTAACTTAAGAAAAGAGCCACAAGGTTGTGTAGTACTTAGGAAAACTCTCTTTCGATAAAATATGTTGATTCAGAGTTCTGGCAGATCTGTTGGTTCCTTGTCTTTTCTATTGACATTCAGCAATTGTTACGCGCATTGAAGGATTGTCGCTCGATGTGTCACAGTTCCAGTGTCCTAGAATACAAACAACTTTACTGACTGTTTCATAAAATAACTCACCAGGTACCGATATATTCTTTGTGCGCGCCTGTTTAAATCAGCAAACGTCTGATCAGTTACATCTTGATATACTTATTGTTGTGGGTAGAATATTGTCCACTAACACTATAGATCGTTTCTTAGGTGTATTTACACTTTGTTTTTAACTTCTGACTACATTCTACATCGTTATTGACTCCAGAACGTAAGACGGTCCTTACTATTTAATGTCACATTAAACCAGCCTCATTTACCATTCTATGGTAGAAAAGTGCCTCGACATTTGACATCACATTTGCATTTTTCATAAGCACACCATGAATTAGCCGTCAGTCACAGAATATTCATATTTAGCTAAATCCTTCGTCTAACACCTTTTAAGAAGAAGCATTTGTGTTCAGTTCTTCTTTTGTACGAGCTCATGGTAGCACATAGTGTTGCCACGGCCGAGATTAGACATTCGACCGTGCATTCGGTAAGAGAGCGTATTGACCAGTGTGCCAGCAACTTCATGGTAGAGCGACCACTCGGAGCTCAAACACAATCGTTAGTCAGTCATACTTAGGTTTCTGGACTTTGTGAAACAAAGATAGTAAGTATCCATTTACCTCCAAGCCATGATCTTATAAGGTGAACAAGTCTATGAAGTCTAAATAACCCTTTCTGTTTAAGCTACTAAACAATATTCTGCAGTAAAATGTTCCGCAGCTCTGAAATAAACAGTCATCTCTTATGATTTGACCTGCGTCATGTTTTCCAACCAACCACTACATATCAGAAATCAATCATGCTGTGATGCGTAAAGTTAAGATTGCCCCACAATTTCTTATGTTTACTCACTCGTCTATATGAATGAAAATATATTCGCGTGAACAACACGTCGGATTAAATTACAAGGGAAAACAAGGGCTCAGCTCTACATGCAACTGTTTTGTTAGTTAAAGACACCTACTCACATCAACCGAGACACACAACGTCGATATAGCTACAATTAGAGTAAGCACTAGAGTTCATATTGGCAAAACTGTATCATCAGAGTTAATAAGTCATGTGTGTAACATCAGTCCATGCGTATTACAGTGACTTTTGCACACGCCTACGCGGGTGGTGAAAAACAACAGTGTGGAAACACAGACAAAAGGAGACCAGATTTTAGCATCAGCAATACGTGTGAACTATCAATAGTTTGCATATGTCTGGCGTGGTGATTGTCTTGAATGCTGATCTCCACTACAACAGAAAGCAATCGAATTCATTTGGCTACTCGTCGATTTACTACAGTCATCTCACCGGTATGGCCAGCTTCAAAGTACTGTATGCTGAAAACAGCGGACCGGCAGTTATTATTCATGGCTGGGATAGACACTCAGTGCTCAAACATCAGATGTATTGGTACAAGCCGAATCATGTGTAGACACATAATTCGCCTCGTGTTAAGTGCAATACCATGGGTAACCAGTTTGCCTCAGTGTGCACATCCTTAATGTCATCAACACTGTCATCATCATCATCATCATCATCATCATCATCATCAACATCATCATCATTATCATCATAACCATAATTGTCATCAAAGCAGCCCTGAGCCTAATCAGTAGGTATTATGATTCAGGCCGCCTTGGCAACCGCCTGGTCAACGCAGTTTATAGTTAGATGAAGAACCTCGGCACATTCAAAACATCAATGGAGATCAGGCGTGAAGCAACCAGTGTTTCCCAACTAGCAACGAATCCAGTGCTAGTAAACAAAAATTGACCAGAGGTAACAACTGCTATCAGACTATGAAGACACACGTGTACTTGTTTTCACAGAATATTTGACAACGTCGTCCTGTCACGTGGGCAACTTATGTAAAAACAAGTTGTTGATTACTCAGAGATCAGTACGCTTACAGCTAGAAACGACCGTTCTTGTGATTCCAAAATCGATATGCTACCAATGTGAATGTGCTATCTATTAACCAAACTGAGTTGGTAACCACCCAACAAATACCGCCTGATATCGTCAAAAATGTGTTCCTTTTTAAAAAAATGTTGAAATATTTATGATTTCAGGAATACATACTCAGATAATGATAGGTATAGAAGATCATCCAGATATAGGGCTCTTGCGTTCAGCTAGTTGGCCTATTGCCTATACATCAGAAGACAACCGTACCTGACCTTTCATGTTCCGATTGATATGGAGAGCGACACCGCTTAAACAGTGCATGATTCTTCACTGGGGATCACTCGGAGAAATGTAACATTGCAAATTAGACACATTTACTTGTGGTTTTTATCATCAATAACGACCAACCATTCTTATTAACAAAAAGAAACACTGGAATGCAGTGTCCTTTGTGATGCACATATACAATATTGATAAGATGTGATCAGTAAGAGGGGAATTTCCAGTGGGCAAACCAAGACATTCTAAAACGGGTGTTGCGATCAAATATGACTGACCGTGTATCCTTATCAACTAAAATTTGTAGAGGTCATGTGAATCCATGATGGCTTGTCAGAAAGCACATGCATTTAGGATCGTTCAGTCAGTTACAGTTTACCAGTAAGCTACACTTAGTATGAACGATCAATGTTTGTTGAGTGTAGGTGGAACTGTGCGACAATCTCACGAACGGTTTGCTTGCTTGAAATGTTCCAGTGGAAGCAACACCAGTTGTCACATTACGATGTCCGTATAAGTGAGCAAAAGTTATTGTGAACTTCGACACAGCACAGTCAAGTGTACTGGAAAAGCAAATTACTGTTTTCTTACACTATAATTTGAGTAGAAAGTCCACTTCCATCAACACATACACGTGGTAAAATCGTTTAAGATGAGATTTCAGTAACAGTCAGTCAAAGGTTTGTATCCACAGGGATAATGATTCATGAGTGCGACGTGAGTTTTTTTGTAATGTGAACTACCACACGCACGTGGCTGATTAGAACCAAGAAATTGTGAACAAATGCAACTGATATGGATCTGAACGATTCCACTGAAAGTCATCCCAATGAACCTTCATTCTCTAATCACTTTTACTCTGCATGGGGACACTGTTCGTAAAAATCTGGAGGTGAATGATCAACACTTATGCTGTCAAACAGGTCATCGAAACTTTTCGATGTTTCTTCTCACCTGTCACACTTCACAGACTACTCACGTGTTCTGAGCGCCACGTGACAACAGTTCTGACCTAACAATAGATCAGCTATCAACTAACGAAAAACATCAGTAATTTGCCCAATCTAGTCAATACTTCAGAATTGTGGCCCTATCAGAGTTGTCAACGAAATTAGGCCTCAGTGTTCTCGTTTGCATGCTCGGCATTTCACGACGAGTCATTTTTACACAGTAGATTAAAAAAGCCAGATTTGCATTCGGACTTTTACTGTACGTGCCTTTAACTGGTGGTCCCATTCACCTTCCACCTTAATCTGTTAAGCCACTAAATTTGTATTAGTTGCAATACGCACGCAGTTCAGACAAACACCTCCCTCCGTATACGCAGTCCCTGATTAAAATTTCTTTCTCAGATTGCATTTTATAAACTGATTTTGGAAAATCAGAGAAAAAATGCACATTAGTTTGAGTGTCCAGATCATTAAATTTATTATGCCAGGTAGCTCCTCGTACGAATAAACTTGGTTCGAGGGAATAAACAGCGCACTCAGGTCACATCGAAATGTCGGATTCTTATCCAGGCGGACAACTGAGATCGCTGGTAAGCGGAATGTTTGCTTCCACGTTAAATTGGAGATCAAAAGATAAGCAGTGAGAAGAACAGTGATGGTGTTTATCATAGTCAGGTGAAGAGTTATTTTAAATTTTGTCACTGACATTGCAAACGGTTATTTTTCAGTCAAAACATTGTGTTCGGACTGCGTGAGAGAAACAAATTTATTGCGTAGGCTATCTGTACAAATGGCCTCCGACTACAGAATGCGACCAGTTCCGCACGAAAGCTAATTAATCAGACAAGGTGAAATCCAATACAGGTTTGCCGATGATCAACTTGCCATTATGACCCAGGCTCAGTTGAACAAGTCTCTTCAAACTATACCGCTCAAGTCAAGCTTGACGTTATCTCACAAAGGTCCTTCAACGGAAAAGGTTAACAAAACAGCTGTTAATCATGGCTCGAAGCTCAATAGCCCGACCTAACACGAATTTGCTGACCAAAACGCGATTAAACGACTTGAAAAGTCAATCAAAATTTGACTAGTAAAGCACCACACAATTTTTTTGTGTGGCTAACATAAACCTGTGTATTTTTTCCAAATAAAACATGGTACTCGGTGTGGGACCAAACGCAAGTGGTGTTCGGTACAAATTGCACAAAAACCGTAAAATGTGATAGAAAAGCAAGCTACTGCTGGTTGAATTCACTCAGTCCAATTGTGAAGATATCCTAAGGGGGTTGTCATCCGGACTTGACAAACCGTTCTAGTTGATGCTATCGAGATGGGCACTTCAAACGAGCTGCCGTGCTTGATAACTTCAAAACGTTGCATCAGTGTACCTAACATGTGGTCAATGGAGCAAGGGTCAAGTTAGCCTTCCAATCTTTATGATGGGAATTTCAGATCTTGTTCAGGGGAGGAAAGTAATGACTGATAAGCTTTGTTTACTGAGCTAAATTGAGTCAACTATGTTATGTCGAAATATGCTAGCGAAGTATTAGAGGTGAACATAACAGAACGTTAGTTGTTCAGCGGTTCTAATCATGTACGTTGATGTGATGTGACCAAAAGTTTGTATGGTTGCGAAGGCTGCGTTGACTAGGTGTTCGTCTTAAAGATATCTCACTAACTTATGATTGAGACATCCTAAC
The DNA here is from genome assembly GCA_008508345.1 of Paragonimus westermani. Taxonomy (NCBI): domain Eukaryota; kingdom Metazoa; phylum Platyhelminthes; class Trematoda; order Plagiorchiida; family Troglotrematidae; genus Paragonimus; species Paragonimus westermani. Next base: position 126,210 of record QNGE01001171.1, read on the forward strand.
CAGAGTATATTTTTCACCGATGGTGTGTGCATTACGCCGTTACCACGCACTACACTTTGCAGATTACTTAGTGGCTTTCAGCCCTACATACTCACATGTCAATATGATCAATGTTTTAACAGACGCGTACCTCTCACCGGCTGTACTTCTGGGCCATCGATTGACCTGGCAGTAACTTGACGTGTTAATCACCAATTTCCGTTGCCGATGTATTACTATGTTACGCGTGCTATCTCTTAACAGAATACTAAATTTCTTGGAGTTTTCCTCCCATACTGGACAATCAGATCGCGACAGAAGTGATGCTGCGCATGTGACTGAAATATGAGAAAACTGGAGTCATATGATGTTCATTATGACAATTTTTGTGCATTACGAATACACACAAAAAAGTAAAGAAACCCACGTATCGTGACAAAAATTTACGGGGCCGTTGTGGTGAACAAATGAGCTAAACAAATAGGTAAGAACAATCTCAGCCTGAGGTTACCACAAGAATTTGAGATGAAGGACTGTCCTTGGCAAATGGAAATAACCATATGCAGAAGGGCTACGCTGACACGACAACGTATGCAGTCGCTATCTTGAGCAGTTTGAGTATAGTTTGCTATCAGGGTTTTATCAATGATCATGTAATGTATACAGTGAAGGTAAATTAAAACCAGAATTGAATAGGTTGACATGAACATCGCCAGTCAATGAGTATCCATCACAATTCCACAGATGGTGTTGTAGTAAGCTAGCCCAGCTAAAATGCAGACAATAGCCGTACCCAAACGGATAGCTCACCGAGAATCTTTGTTGCTACGTGATTAAGAGTTAGCGGTGATAAGGCACTGCTTAACACCAGTTTATTGCAAACCAGCAGCAATAACAAAGCATTTAAGTATTAAATGTGGTAGGATGGACGAGTTCGAACCGAAAGTTTCAAACCTAAAGGCATATCTGAATTACTGTGCTCGAAAACGTAATGATTCACTCAAATATGGTGACAGTCAACCAGGTCACGCGGAGTGACTTCAAAAGGTGATTGACTGCCTGTATTCTCTTCAGTGTCTCTCATAGGCTACAGATGCAGAAGTTCCGCAGAACAATTCTAATTTAAGCGAATAAATTAGTTTTTTTGCAAATTCTTTATGGTGCATTTGGTTGAGGATATAGTGGATTCGAGATCAAAACCTTCTGGTAGTGCAGTTTTTGGTCTGAACAATAAAATAATTTTTTACGGTTTCTCTCACAGAACAATTGACGGTGGTAGCTCACGACGCTTCTTATAGTTGAGCGAGTTCGAACTCACTCCGAAATAAACAGGAGCAATTCCACCGGTCGAAAATGACACTCATGGAGACTTGAATAAAACAATGAGAAGACGCAATTCATGTGATGTTCTCCGGAGTAACAGTTCGTACATTCTGATCACACATGGACATGTAACTAATTTTAAACGAGTCACAATTTCACAGAGCGGAAGTCATGGCTTAAGGGATTAAACAAACAGACACCGAAAATGAAAATCACAATTGTGGGAATGCTGACTACCAGGGTAGCCGCAGTGTCAACACAAGTTGTTTTTGAACACACAGGGGGACTGTGACGTTTAATGGCCAAAGCTTCAGCATACTTGAGTATGCGTTTCCGCTTGCTCCGAAAGATCACGGAGAACGCGTCAGAAACTTTGATTATGTGTCCTGTTTGTATTATGTGCCTAGCGACGGAAGATGTGGGATGCCGTCCATTGGCATCTATACAGGCTCCTGGCGTTTTTAATTGCGTCTCCAACCATCTGGGTACATGCTCCTTGATACGAACAGCTAGTTGTCGGTTTGTCGTCCCTATGTAGCTCATGCTGCAGCTACATGAGTATTTGTATAAACAGTGAGATGTGACAGACGTACACTGTTTGTTCGTAACCGGGCGACTGGTAGAGTTCTAGTTCGTTGTACTACACACAGCTTTGCAGCGTTATAAGTCCTGGATGCAGCCGCTGTTAGACGCTTCCTCGTCATTGTTGACCAGCTGTCCCCTAGAAACGGGAGTTCTAAATACACCGTCCTCTTCGGTACCGTCGTCACTTCTACGGTTGGGATAACGGCTTTGCTGTACTTTTCATTAGATCGCAGAGTGTATCCGTTGACTTGCAGAGTGTCTGTCAGTAGGTTGTCTTCAGTGCAAATCCTCCCTGCTCTATGGAAAAGCGTCCTGACTAAACTTCTCTTGTGCTGCACCGGACAGAAGCTTTCGGAAAGCATGTACTGTCCAGTCCAGGTAGGTTTCCTGTAAACGGATCTCCCTACTGTGCCATCTGGTCTTCGAGTGACTAGAATGTCCAGGTACGGAAGGCTATTATTGAACAGAGAACTAACACCACCGGAATACATCAACCTCCTTGCAATCTTCAAAGGATCCCTTAAATAGATCACTTATAAGTGTCTTTTAGATGTGATCATTTGGCTTTTGATGAAGACAGGCCAAAACGTTAACCAACTTATTAACCAACCCGTGACAAGGAAGGTCACTCAATGTTAAAATGGGTCTTAAAGGACTACCAAGCTTACTTTCGGTAAACCGCCGGAATGTTTGATCGTTTTGCGATTACACCTCAGGTCTTCCTATTGCAACTGACGGTCGAACATCTAACACACCCTCGACAAGGCGTCTAACTCTATCTGTACAAAGCTCCTGACAACTTCGTTATGATTTTTTGAAATACCTGGGAAGGTATTCTCTAGTTCCGACAGACAAATATCAAACTCCATACCTGTGCTCAAAACGGCCTGTTTTGAAGTTGCAGCTACTCCGATTGTCCTCCGTCCTGTGTATTTCGATTGTCCATACTTCATAATACGCCATCGCTCTATTGGTCTCGTACACTTGTATACGACTAAAACGTTTCGGATCGTTGCAAGTATTTGGTCAGAATCCAAGGGGTGTTACTTTGGAGAACATCACTGGGTTTACCTCCTCTCAGTGTTCGGCTCAAGTTCACTAAGGTGACCAATTCGTATTGATTGTGCACGATTCAAACTAAAATTTGTACACACACCACTCCTATATATCCTGTTTATGGTGTGGCAGGAGGGTGGGTTGAATGAATAACAAACCTCATTACTTTACCTTGTAACTCGAAATCTGCTTGTTCTGTGATACACATTACGTTTGTCAATAATGCAGACCGTGTTTTGGGGAAATCACTTTAAGATTGTTAGCAGACCCGCCAGAAATTGAGTGAAATCATTATAGAAATAGATGAGTTCATGGAAGTTCACAATGATGATGTGTTGATGTACTTCTAACTTCGATTCTTATTGACTCACTGCTCTCATTAAACAGCTCGTCTGTCTTCATCAGGGAATTTTAAAGTAGATAAAGTCACAGGATCGTTTCTCAATCACTGTGACATATAAGCAGTATACGTGTATTCATGATTTAGGGCTTTCACTGCCAGACAAGCGAAACCTTGAGCAGTGGTATGGTAAAAGTTAGATAACAAGTCAGGTAATGAAAGGGGAACGATCTCTGTATCTTCTCAATTTATTCGCGGGATTACTTAAAGTCAGTCCTCGATATCGTAATAGCATTAGACATGTAAACACTTCAACAGTCATGTACTGTTACTTAAAGTTGCTTGATACAGTAACTTGCATGAATACAACCTTTATAAACTATACTTAGGTAAAAATATCATTTGAACCGTTAACGAACCTGAACTAAAGAGGGAACCGGTTCAGAATAACCATTTTTGCCATTTATTTCCATGCCTTTTGTTCCTCTAGTTCTACAGATCCCGAGGTAGTGAACTCTAAGGAATTTGAGTTGATGGAATGATTTGAGTTAAACTGTTCAGCTAACTCGTAGAAACGACTGGAATCCGATACTTAGTTTGCGTGTTCTGAATGATTAAGGCTGACCATTTTAGACACAAATTTAAATGAGCTATTTATTGTGTAGTTAAATGCAACCTCCAAGCCATGGAAGTGTTATTTGATTAAAAACAAAAGTCTTCACATTCATGCAAGATTTTTTAGCCAGACTACTACGAAAAAGAGCACAAAGCTTGAGTTTTGCGAGTTAAATGCGTCTGATTATACACATTCTACGTTTAGCTGTTCAGTGACATTTGTCCATCGCGTCCTGTTTGCCAAAGTTTTGAGACGTATTAGCCATACTTGTGCGCATCCTAACGTTGTGAATTCACTCCCTCTCTTCTCAGAATCTGGGTTGGTTTATCACAGATATCCTAGCAGATCAATATAGTTTCGTGTCACGGCCTCACTTGTCCTCCATTTGTCGTACCATCTAGAAAAGTACACTGTGCCTCAAAATTCTGCATCTTATTATTGAAGGCGAGCAACAGATTTATTTGGATAACTTCAAATGTCATCCGACGCCGAAGGGTGAAGTACTTTTACCAAGGCCCACCGTGTGGAACCGTTAGTCAAACGTATTTTCGTGAACCTCATTGCGCTTGAGAGGCGGTCAAATGGAATTCACAGAGGTTACCTGTGTTTACAAACTGATTCAAGTGCAGCCAACTGCTCGGAGGGTGAGCTACTTCACCGTGTTATCTTTGCAAGTTCACAGAAGTGTCTTTACTTCACTCACGACTTCAAGTAAGGGAATCGGCTTGAATTTAACTTCAAAGTTTTATTCTTAACCCATTTTACAAGCAATTGCCAGCTTGTGTGCCGTTAAACTTCACTGAGTTCACCCATGCCACCTAGAGATGAAACCGTCAATGTTGTAGAGTAACCACGATAAAAGCTCCATTTGTTCCTATTCCCAACATATCGATGACCTTGGGTCTTACGTATGCCGTAAGGTTTTATCTCACAATGGATTCTGCTCATCTGATAAAATCCTGGTTGTTGTTACCTAGAATTAACAAGAATAGTGAGAGCGGTCCAATTCGCAAAATAATGAGAACTACCAGACACTGTTGGATCTGTAGTGGACGGACAAACACGAACGGTCGGTGGAGGGTACAGTGGTTTGGGCAAGAGATGGGAGGAAATTTGACAGCTTTGTGATGACAGATAGGGGAGAAAACGTGAATCAATCTTGATGAGGTGCCTGGGTAGCAACAAAGAAACCCAACACAAACCTGCATACAACAACAATGACAGCATTAAACCAGCGGCTTGCACTGACGCTTAAATGTCACACAACCAGGAAGTACAAAGAAGGTCTTAGCTAAGAACAAACGGAAGAGAGGAGACAGCCTCACCATTAGTACGAAACATTTTCGCACAAAGAAAGAAACTACAGAATTGCGGTAAGAGTAGAATGTTGATCACGGCTACACTCCACCTAGAGTGATCTTATACACCGAGTTAAATTGGAAATATATACGTATGTATCAGATCTACCCCTGTCATTGTTACATAATACTGTCGGAAAGTATTTTGATAACTTACTGTATTGGAGGACGTGCTTCTCAGATCTGCAAGCACGACACTGACTGAAGCCCCACAAGCCACATGAATGGCAGTCATTTCTGTGTTCTCCGAAGGATTCAGTAAAAGTTGTCCGGTAGTCAGTAGTGGTTTGCAGAGTCCGTTTAAGGATAGGTGAAGGCTTTCAGCCGACGGTAGTAAACAACAGGGATATGAAAGAGACGCACCACTGTTCAGTTGCGTCACAAAGTCCCAACCTGTTTGACCTTGAATTCCGCAGCCTGGTAGGAAATCGGGTGAATGTCGTTGGTAAAACACGAATTAAAATACTCACATATAACACGTTTCTATGCAATCTAAAGTATCCGTAAAATGGAAAGCCGTTTCAGTGACCCTGAGCACGATCTTTGTCAGTGTACCATATCATATTTGGAGTCAAGTCGGTGTATTTGATTCTGATGGGTCCACTTTGAAATCGCTACTGACTAGTTGCGAAACGAAAAACGTACTGTGGGGTGAAAATTGTTTTCTCGGTTTTACTTCGACGCCGACTATTATCATTCGAGAGTGTCGGCTCTTTACTCCTCAAACTCTGAAGTGATTCGTAACTGGTATTCAGACGTTCCAACATCGATGTCGTCGATCAGTCGAACACATCGGGTGTCATAAGCGAGCGAACTTGCATACGATAATGCGAGCTAACTAACGTGGTTGGTCAGTTTTTGGAATGCATAAACGTAGATATTTGAACCATATTTCACCAGAGATGCCAGCCAATCGTCTTTCATGATGTTACAGTCGTGCAACGTAGATTGCCATGTGAAAAATACTGAATGGACGCAAAGAGATCAAGACAGGTGGTCGAACCTTTGTGGTTGTGGCTCTTGTGATACACGACGCTTCCGTTTATAGACGTTACGTTGGCTAATTGGAAATAATGCATTGAGTGCTGTGATTATTCGACTGAGTTGTCCAAGAGTGACGTAAAATTGATGAGGCAAGAAAACAAAAGCAGTACACCAGCTATCTTTTCATTTCTCCCTACGACCACTTCTAAGTTGGTTACTTGTTTTCAAGGTTTAAACATATGAAGCTGAATGCTTGTGTTGTTTGTAAACTAGATCTAGTTTTCCTCTTCGTTACTGTATGACAGTTAACTATTATTGTCGATGGCTGGTGGAATGCCGTCTGTGGAAATAAAACTTAGAGTAATCATCATCATCATAGACAGCAATACATCAGTGGTTCACACTAACGCTGAACTGCCACACAACCATGAAGCAAAAGCAAACCCTATATATATA
>QNGE01001171.1:135625-179403 GCA_008508345.1 Paragonimus westermani
CATGGTTGTGTGTGGGCTGAGATACTGCCAGGACGCCCAGACCTATACAGGAGAACGATTAGGGTTCTCAACCAAAGCCTTTGGCTCAAAAGCCTGTACCGCAAGGCAGCGGGTGGGTGGCGGTGTACCAGAAATGGTACGTTTTTCAGGAAGAGATGCCAACCATCTTCCAACCCCCAACCTGGAGGACCAGAAGACTGCTTCTTGTCAGTCCTGTACCTGTTGGCCTGCGTGGAATGAGTAACTCTGTCCAGTTTAGCTCAAAAGGTCATCGAGATGCGAAAGCCGTCACACCACGTCGAGGTCCAGTCTAAGGATTACCCTAACCGATCCTCAAGAAGTTTATTACACTTCGAACGAGCAGACGGAGAATTGGTCAGCCACAACTTTAATGTCACTTACCTTCGATAGCAGCTTCCAAATTTAGACAGACTGTCCAGTTACCATCCCTAAGAGAGACGTTGACAATAAAGTCTATCTGAATGCGAAAGCTGCGACCACATGCGAACATTGGCCAGTTCGAAAGTTTATGGCATATCTAGAGCAGTACAAGTAAATCATTAACTACTACATGTGGATGAATTTTCTCCACTTTTCTGATCACTCTGTTGGTCCAACTGAAGCATTGTCATCTAGGAATGTTGTTCAAAATAATTTCAGGTGCATCCAGGTATTTTCAAATCATTTTTCTGTTCATTCTGATACAGATGCAGGTCAGCGTGTTTCGTCTACGTTATTATGATAGTGAAAGTCTTCTTAACGTAGGTGGAGTCATAAAAATGAAATTCCATTCGGTGACCTTAGAGAGAGAGACCAATCAGAAATGCTTGTCTATTCAGTCCCTAATGAGCAGGACGCTCAGAATTTTAGACCAGGTCTCTAGGTCCAGAGAATGGTTGCTGCTGTTGGTCGCCCACCAAACTACACAAAAATCCTCATGACATTTTCACACTACTAAAAATACACTGCTTGTTTTGAAACCACATTGAATTCCATAGTCTGTTCCATCTCAAGACGAAAGTCAACAACATTTGCTGGACCAGTTTCACCCTAATCCCATTTCTGCAATAAGCCATATGCTGAGAGTAAGGAGTGGTTTTCAAGCATATAAGTCTATTGTTGTTGATTAAGTATAATGTATTTTGCGAGAAAAAGCAAAGCAGAATAACCGATAAATACCGTGGAAGTTCAGTGTCAAAATTGAAAGGAAACTGTATGTTCACTTTCAGCGTACTCTTTTTTCGATCAGCCTTCACTTTCACTGTTGTTAGCTCAGACCATTTCGTCATTTGATGAGGAGTTGCTGTTTCTCCCACTTTGCGTCTCAGTACAAAGTTCTCCACGATTAACACAACGATCAGCTCCTCGCAAGGTGGATCACTGAAGGACCACTGGTCAAAACGAGACCAACCACCGGTAGAATGTGTCATAGTCCATCGCTGGGACGATGCGATTGCTGCCAGAGAGAATAAAAGTCTTGAATTCCACCAACGGTTGATGTTTAGGGTGGAATCAGTGGAAACTATTTTAGCAGAAGGTGGCCCATTCAGATGCGTAGAGGTTGTCAACAACTACCCTGCGGATCGGCGAGGTTGGTTTGCATAAAGACAGTTGACCTTTTCTCCGTCTACGGTTGTTCAATGTTATTTGGAATCAGCTCACAGTGATGTCATTGTGCCTTACATTTCTGAGCAGTTCATATGTAGACTAGTCAGTTCCTTTCACGAAGTTGTGCACAACATCCTTGAAAAACGAATAACCGACTATCATCCACTGTGTATGTCAAGTCACCACAAAAATACTCAAATCGACCAGGAGTTGGTGATCGCGATTGTAAAACAGATCCAGCAGTGTGGGAAATGAGCACTACAGTGGAAAGTATAAGAGTGTATAAGAAAGGCTGGGCACGATAACCAAATATTTTGCTGATGTAAGCAAGCCACTGACTGCAGCAAGCTTCCAGAGATTTAAGTGACCACGCGGGCTCCATCGAGCAGACAGTACCTTCCCAAATTGTTCAGTGGACTCGAAAGCAGCATATTTGTAGAAAGTCTTGTTGTTTAGATGCATAGTGAGTTAGTATAGTAAGCTCTATTCATCGTATTTGATTTTTCGTGTTCCAACTTGATACTACTAAGCTTTCTGGTCCTGCAGCTTAAGGTGCTCGATCCACACCACGACCTAGGTGTCATTTTCATATAACGGAAAGATTTCATTTTCACAGACCAATTCACAAACATTTGCAAGGTCATGTACATATCTACATCAACAGTCTTCTTCAGGTGGGTTGCCTTCCCTCAAGCAATTTCATTTTCTAAAAGTTGAAGAGTAACGGCACTCACAAAAGTGAACTGAATGTTTGTTCACCGATCACTCAGTTGACGCGCTAATCATCATGGCGTAGCAAAATAATCTGAATTATCATAATGAAATATTTCCACTTCGCATAGCTTAGGTGTTATGTAACTTAGACATGAAAGGACCTGTGACACAGTTATAGACTGCATTCGTGAGTCAAATATGTGACGCACTGTGTGGTCGAAGACATGCACTGAATTCAATCCTGAAATGAGGCTGCCTAAAAGAGAGATCTTGCCGCACATTCATTCGAATAATGAATGGTAGCGTTTTAGAGTAAAACATGCGATTTGACGAAAATGAAATTTTGACAAACAGTTTAAGGAAACGATAATAATTTTCATGAAAATGTAATTCACTGAGTTGTTTTACTAAATGATCGTATGTAACAAGACATCACACCCAAATACAAGAAACATTCACTGTTTCACTCAGCGTTGACGGAGGAGTGACTTTGTACTGGATATATATATATATACCCATATGTACCTTTATATAAATGTATATATGGACAATTCTTGTCGTGGTCTCACTTGCACAAATTTGCTTTCAATGGTGTACATAGGTTACCTGTGTTGTTTAAAATTTGAAACATTTCATAATATTTCGTTAAGACAGCTCTATCGTAACCATACAAAAAATGGTTTTGGTCACAACGTCAAGTAATGAGACGATTCTTACTCCCCACATTATTCAGCCCGCTCCCCTTAAAATGCATAGTAATTGGAGATCTTTCATTTTAAACAGTGATGTTAGGGTTGTTTGTTCGAAGACTGTACTGACTCAACCTGAGTGTACAGTTCACATTCAAATAATTGTGTTGGTTAGTGTCTTCTATAAGAAATCGGGCTATTGCTGAAACCAATGCACAAGATGTGGTTTATTTGCTGCGCATGGTCTGGTGAAGCAGCTATGTTAACCACTGCGATGTTGGCCTCACATAAGACACAACCTGATCACCAGGATCACCAAATTGACTCGCTCAGATTGCTTGTTTGTAAACGCAACAATTATTCTATTATCTTCGGTTGACAAACATGCGGTCCGGCCCTTCAGTCAACTGAGTAATAGACTTCAACATCATAGGTAGCTTGCTATTTCCCCGTATCTTAGCAACCCAACTCACCTAATTTTTTTTCACTCATCCGCTGTTCAGACTTTTTTCTCTTCTCTATATACAAAAGATTCATTCTTTCCCAATATTGTGTTTTTCATTTTGAATGCGGCGTTCACATTTTGATTGGAAATTTGTATTCCAGTAAGGGTTCCGGTCCATTTACGAAGGATGCACTTAAAGATTTATTCAACTGGCATACTGCTCTTCCGTTCAATCTTAGTTTGTCTAAAATCAAGAGTATTTTATTCTGACTTCCTGATTGTCAAGGTTATAACAAATTTCAGCTGACTATCATCTGTTTTCTGTCAACAATGAAATGTCAGATATATGAGAGCTACGTTTTTGAAACACGACACGGTCACCATATTTTGAAAATGCATTTGGTTAAACCAGGCAGTTATCACTCGGTGCCTTTTGCCTCAGTGATCCTCAATTAACTCGTCAGATTGTCTACCGCAATGATTATCATGTTCACTGCAGGATGACTGTGATTGCTTAGATAGTTCTTGAACGTACAACAGCGTTCAACGATTCACTGTTTATAGGTAGTGTTTGTTAATTGACTGGGCCTCATTTTTGAAGTTTTCCAGTACGACTTTTTTCGCCTGATAAACAGCCAAGGTTTTTCTGAACATTTTCCCAATCTAAATTTAAATCCTACTTAGCTCAGGAGATACGACTTTTTCTGCAACTGATTTCATTTGACTTATTCATAATTAATGAGTGATAATGTCGTTCATTTGCCTCGGTGTGTAGCACTTCTTGTCAATTCACACAAAACGGATAACTACCAGAAGTGAGCCGACCTAATTTAAGATTGTATCTCTATTTTTCCCGATTAAAGCAACCCAGAAGTTTGGTTAGAAACAAGTTAGGCTGAAACATGGAAACGCAACACATCCTTAATTGGGGGTGATGCTTACCGAACATTACTAAACCATTTACGTCAGTCAAAACGGCCGAGTGGTATTTGCCCGCGGATACAAATGGCGTATGTGACAATAACGTACTGCTCCGATTGATAGGTTTTTGAATAGGTACCTTTCGATAAAAAAAGATGACATGAAAAACGTTGCAAATTAATGCGAAAACCATTTCACATATCATTTCAGTTCAAGTTTACCTGATACGTCAGATTAACGCATGTCTTTCAATGTACTAACTACATCTGATTACCAACAACTTTTAAAGTTAACTAAATCTTTTGGTGTTACGCAAAAACTTAGTCGATTAATTTGCATTTCATACACTGTCACTCTCATCTCAAAACATTACTCTCTCCACACACATTTCATTGACTCTTCAAACACACATTTTACTCATATATATATTCCATAACTGGTATGATAGTTTAATTTCGTTCAGTTTCGTAAGCGCACAGACACAAAGCCACAATTTGCTTAGGTATCCATGCCCGTAATTTTAGGGTTTGTCCTTAAACTTCAACGAAAATCGGTCGGTTGGAATACGATCTAGCTGTTGAATGAGTTATTGAGGAGCCAATATTGTTAACCTAAATCATTTTTCCAATTCTGAAAGGAATCACAAAATCGTAAACCCTGGCGTTAATTCATTTCAAAATTTGCTCTCTACAACTCTTCTCCATAACCTCGTACAACAATCTGGAGAAAGACTTTTCGTCTAGACTGGTAGGTAGACTGTCACGAAACTCAATAATTTTCCCAACAAGTTTATATGACTAAGCCCGACTACTTCAGTCGTACGAATGAATTAATTAAATCCATATGTTTTCAGTAGGGCAGTTCGGTTGTCAGAACCGATGTGATCATTGTTGGGCGTAATTTGATGTAGATCTCTCGTTAAATTATATCCACTGCTTCTCTATATCCTTCAATTGTCTATTTTGATAGACGAGTAGCAATAGAATTAAATGACTTAAAGTAACCATATTTTACGATTGATCACACCCTAATATTCACCAGGTGATTTACCCAGCCCAGTTCACTAGAGTTATGTACTACTGGTAAGCTGTAACATGGACAAGTGTATAGTACCTCTTTTCAAAGGCGACTTGCTGGTAAGTGTGAAAATTACAACTGATCAAAATCCACGCTGCCTAGCATCAGTTTAAAATGCTACTTAACAGGTTCAAAATAGTTGGGTATTTAGACTCAACTAAAAAAAGCCTACCATTGGTTTATAAAAATGCATTTTACTGGCGGCATCTGTTATCCTTTTTGGGACTATCTGGTCACCTAACCCTTAGTAACAAGCAAAAGTGTTTGGGCAATCGGATATGACAATTTAGTCTTGTGAAGTTTGAGGTTTGGCGTATTTGTCGCCACGGTTGACCCAGTAATTAGCAAATGGATTAGTGATACAATTCTGCTAGTGATAGACACTTGCCTAATGCTCCGCACAGAGGAGTATTGGTTAGAAAATGTTTCACGCATATGAACATTTTGAACGAACACTAGTAATGTACATTACACACTACCGTGAACTTTCCGATGGTTGCCTCAGATTGAACTGACCTTGTACGTTCTTGCAACGAACGTTCAGTGACGCACGTATAACCAACGAAGCCAAATATCAAAACCAAATCAAGCCGCTGGAAACATGGTACTATTGACATTAATAACATAATCAACTGCCAGAACAAACCTCAGTTCGTTTGCACTCGTGGGATAAAACACAATGTTTGGGAGAGGCAAGCTGGAGGAATCATTACTTTTAGACACGGGTTGTCGGAATAATGATAGAAAGTATGCAGTCAGACGAGATCACGAGGAACTGCGCGGCAGGGTCAGTCGACGGGGAGCTTGATCTCCAAAAATGTCCTACAGACCTCTTGAGGTCAGTTTCTAAACATCTGATTGAAAGTGTGCCGTAGGTTTCTACGTGCGGTTAGGTCAGATAATTTTCCGTGTGTTGAGTAATGGCAGATGACACTTCATTCTACAAAAATCTCATGTTTCAGACATTTCACGTCCACACAAGAGCTCAAACAAGCAACCGTATCATTGTTAATGAAGGCTGAGCTGATGTTCACTGGTGAACAAAACTCATCGATTTTCTATTTTCAAACGGTTGGTTCCGACACAATTAGGATTTACATGAAATAGTTTTCAAACGCTCCAGCTCTTTTACTACTAGTCGATCTTCGTATGCCTGATTTTCGTTGCACATCACGTCGCATTTGTTGTGTGCAACTGGCTTATCACAAGAGTTTCACTGAACATCTGTTACGGCTCATGCTGCAAGTACTTGACTTGGCCATTTCTCGTGGACTGAGAAATCTCTAACATAAATGCTGAATTTCTCCAATTACGTTAAGACATAATTTACTTGGTTTTCAACAAACCCGATAACCTTAGCTCCGTGATCTGATGAATAAATGTCTGAACCACTGTTCATAGGCGTGCTCATTGATGGTGTGTCCCGTTCTCAGGAGTACGTGACGACTGAGTAGAGCGAAACTGATGCTCAGCAAACTCTTGAAGGTGAGTAAGAATGAACACTGTTAAACGACTCAGTTTTACATTTTCCACTGGTTTTGAACATTTCGGAGGTGAAACAAGTATGATATCATTTTCGTTTTCCTCAGAGGTCCTTGATATTTGCTATGATCAGTCCGGCAGCACATTGGTGTGCTTACAGAGGAACGATATAGTAGGTACCAAACTAGTCAACTTGTGTTCGCTTGATTGCTGAATGAAGTTACACGCCCAATTTTTACTGACTAACATATTAGTTGCTGCGAAAGGAACTGTATTTTATGGCCAAAGAAGTTCACTTTATCGAATGGAATGTGTAACATACCTGTTAACTGTGCAGTAATTCAGGGGATTGCATATGGTTCCAGATACTCCTTAATTCGTGACCTATGTCATCTGCCCTTCCACGGATATGAAAAACACGATTAGTTCAATAGGTTACAGAGTCCTAGGAGATAAGTATGAAGCTTATCCAGCATAGTGCACACAGAGTTGCCGAGTTACAAGTGACTCGCATGTGATAAATCCGATATCAGAATAAATTGTTACCAGTGATTGTTTAGGGATTACCCGAGCTTAGTTTTGGATTAACCATCGTGATATCCTAAAATTTGTTGAAAGCGATTGATACATTTGTCACAAAATCCTACGTCTTTGACTGTTGCACCATTTAGTGAGGAGACAACAGCATGAGATCAAATAAATTTGATAATAATCGATGTCTTCTGGTATGCATTTTTTTGAGTTTCCATTTGTACTCTGACTGAATAATCACAGACTATTTAATATTCGATGCAGTTGGTTGAAGAGGACTTAAAATTACGTTAAATAATTTTCGGACTAGTTGGACCACTTATGAAGTTGCACGTCAACACCACTTTCTCTGTTGCTGTTCAGGAGCAAAATGCTTGTGTAACCGATCGTAATGAAAGCTAAACACCTAGAAAACGTTGAACAGTGGAATGGTTGTGTTTGCTTATAACAACTTGTTCTTTCGTCACAAATGTGCTCGAAAGTACCCTAAGGAAACTTTACTGAGTGTGAGCACCCACTGATTTTCAACACCAAACGAACAAGCTCAGTGCTTTCGGTGGTTTTTGAGCACTGAATATGTACTACTTGCGCTGTCATACGTTTTAGAATTACAGTACCCTCCAGGACTTTGAGACAGACTGGGCTCTTACACAGATTCAGTTAGTGTCCTTAACATCGGCACTGGTCCGTGGACCCTATTGTAGCTGAAATAAACGGTATACCTAACTCTTGTTCGTAGTTCTCAACATTATTTGTTCAACAGTGAAATCATGTGAAACTTACAGTGCTTGCAAAGCTGATAATGCTCCAATAACTGTATACCAAAAGGATGACATTCACACGACTATCGATCACCGCCCTGCCTGCTGTATCCTAAGCAAAATATGCTAACTAACGGGATGAACTGATTTGATCGTAACATATCCCCGCGAATCAGTGGGAGTTGTGCATCATAGGTAAGACGAACCAATCTTTCAAATGACCACATCCATAACCAGAATGCACTGAAGTATTAACCCATTCAGGCAGTCATGCAAGTGATGATTGGATGTGTGAAGCGAAAGAAATGCGGCCGAATTTTCAAGAACGTTTTCCACGGCCAATTCGTCACCAACGTCAAGACAGTCCAACTTGGAATCTTCCTACATTAAACTGGTGTGCAGAAACTTGATGCTCTTACTGTAAGTTATGGAGCTTAGACTGCGAAACTCAGCGAAGGCTAAACCAAGGGAGGGACAGCAAACTTATGGAATGAAGCTGACAGAATGTCAGTGATACAACAAAGAACTTACTAGTAACGCGTAGATCATCACGTAAAAACAATGAAGTATTTCAAATCGAGCAATACCCACAGTTGATCACAGGTTTCACATTTGGCTAACCCACCTCGAAAGGAAGAACTAGACTTTACGTTCTATCTCACTGGAACTCACCAGCAATGCATACTCGGAACAAGTCCAGAATTTATACTTAGGCTGTCGTGCTTATTACACCAGCGGGGTAACTTTCACGCAACACCGAACAATTGGCTTCGAATCACTTCGAAATCAAATTAAACCGGAACATTTTGCCAACATATTTACTCATTTCAGCTACAGTTATAGTCTAGCCCAACTTTACATTTTTTGTAGAATTGTGTGGACACACGGGTGAAAAATTCACAAAGTTATTCGTGATTTCACGGAACGTGTTAGCAGATATGCTGTATACAATTATTTTGCCTATAAATTACACCGTTGATTTTCACCACCAGCCCGAGAGAAACGAACAGTGAAGTTTGATTCGGACCTTTATATCTCAAATTCCACTTCGTCATGTCCTGACTGCCATACAGAGTGTAAATGTTATTTTTTATAAAACTAAACCAGTTTACTAGTAAAATACATTTTTTATATTAACTGGTGTTTGCCTTGAGCTACGACTTACTGGGTACTGAGTCCAATGCCATGGCCAAGTCCAACTGTTATTCGTTAACAGGTTTTTCTGAGCACCACGAAGATGGTAAACCAGCCTTCAATTAGGACACCTCAACACCCTAGTGTATATACACATTGAGTGATTTAAATAAAACGCCTGAGTGAATGTTTGTTTGCAGCATAAACAGCACAGCTATTATTATCATCATTATTTTTACCGTTACCGTTGTCACTTTCACCAACATCAACAGCATCTGACAGTGCCATAATGCAACCCCATCTTCACATCGGTGGTTAGGCAAAATGTCCGTCAGATAATACACTACTTTTAAATATCTAGTAGTACGGTCCGTTTGGAAGTAATTAATAGGTAATCATGAAGAGCATTAAAATTTCTTCAGACGATTCCAAAATTTGTAAACCGGTCATCGGATCAACCACAACTACGTTTGCTGGCGCACTATGGATGACTTGGGACACTTAGATGCAAACTTGAAGTGGTTAAATCGGTTAGTTTGCCTCGGCTTCAAAATGCGACTGCCATTGAAACCATGTTCTACCGAGAGGTGGAAGAGACGTTCTATAAAGATTCACGTGGGTTAGTTAATTCTCTTAGTGCAGAAACAGAAAACGGACCATTGGTGTTAATACCATTGTTTAAGGTTGGACACTTCAAGCAACGCTAATTTCTTTCACTGAACCAAAAGTTCAGTTGTTTAATACCAGTCGTTCGTCCGTCTAGGTGTCTGACATATTGCAATTCAGCTTCGAACTAAAAAATGGAAACTGTTGCTTTGATGCCTCACGTTAGGGCGCTCCATATGTGCAGACGAACCGATAACTAACACAAACTCGACCGTTTGGAATATTTTCCACGTACATTTTAAACAAGTCCTAAATAAATATAGCAAACTTTTGTACGGACGCTCTTACTCTGTTTGTAAAAATTGCGTTGGGAATTGGGCAGTATATTTGGCAGCATTCTTCGCCAACTCCCGTGGGATTCGGTTTCCATATCCCCAGTTGTCCGTTCTCTCCGCTTCCCCAAACAAGTACGACGTCAATCAGTGTAAGGTTGCTTGTTTCCTTTGGCTCCTTTGTTGTAGACCATACCTGTTTCTGTGAAGAACCGGAGTTCACGTGAGTGGAAGCTACGACAAGCGGTTCATTTAGGTGCTTCGTGTATCGCTGGCTGCGGTCATCCATACAGCCGTTCATCTGTGGCTTCGGTAACATTTCCAAGAGTTTGGATTCCGTCAGTCGGACGCTAACCAGACTGTGACTGAATCCACATGAGATACCGTTAACTATCTCTCCGAGTGCCGGTTCCAATTTAGGAAATGTTGGTATTATCTGAAAAAAACAAATTGCGATTTCAAAGTCTTCTAAAGCGGGGATACATTCCGTTTCGTAACTCAGATTCTACCCTAATCGTCTCCTAAAACGCCTACACAACAAAGTTTATAATCGAAAAATTGTGGAACCTTCGCTCGAAGCCATGACAAGCAGTATTTTTTCAACTGTTCCTTCAGTTGAAGAAACGCATGAAATGTCTACGCCGGAGGTCGATTGACATCATTACCTTGAGTCAAATCTAAATTGCCGGCGAATAGAGCCACAATGTTGACTGCACACATCGTATAAGCAACATGAGGACGGAGTAAGATTAGCTATTGTGTCATAAAACCTGTCTGTGTGTTTATATATTGTCAACAAAGGTGACTGAGAAATGTGTGGTTAATGCGATTTCGCGTCGAAGTTTGTTAGAAACGTACTTAGAACTAATGACACTAACGAGGGTGCGAGCAAGGCTTGCCGCATCTCTGTGATCAGCATCTATTTATAAAAATATATGTAATATATATATATATATATATATATATATGCTAATAGTCGCCAGCTTGAGTCAGATGTCGGTATGTACAAAAATCACTTACCAGCTACATTTCAACAGCAACGCAACTGTTGACTCTGGGTCGAGAAGGGAAATCGAATGTAGAACAGGAATGATAGCATGTTCGTAAGCAGATCATGACGTCGTCTACAAGCAACACATAAACCCCCAAGGATTTAGAAACACTCTATAAACGGAGTGGATTATACCTGTCTTATCAATTCGGCGATTGCTGTTGGCTAGATATACTGCCCAAAATCACAGTTCTAGGTTAACATTATTCATCAGCCTGTGGTATCAACAGAATGCTCAAAAGTCTAGACATTATTGCTTTGAACATTAAAAAGCTATACTAGCTTTACTGAGTACACTGGAGATTACCCCAGTTATTCACTCCACTATGACTTGGTAAAAGGAATGTTAGTCTCACTGCTGTGAGTTCATGCCCATTCACTTGTATCAAACTTTGGTTAGTCATTCCGAAAGTAAATAAACTATAGGCTGTTCACACTGCAAAGCAAGTTGTTCTAGGTGTAAATTTTCGTTGATTTTTATACGGGCATTGCACAGAGTTTTCCGCATCGTCTTAGTGAACCGAAACCATCTCAATGGATGTTCCATCCACTCCACCTTTCCCTGTAGCACTTCGTCAAACGGAACGACCTCTCCTTCTGTGTTGTCCAGATCCAGGAATTCCGTAACTTGCATCAACAAAATACGATCGCATTCAGAATGAGGATGCGCTGGTTGCACGTTAGTTGTTACCGTGTAGGTTGAGCGCCAGATGCGCTCAACATCCACCTGTGTAGTGCCACCCTTCACCATGTAGTATTACTGACCAGGTGTCTCTTGTGTACGCGTCAAGGCCGTCTGTGAGCCCCATAGTCGTGCCAGAACTCAAGCTGCGTTCTGATTGGCTACGCATTTAGCGATCAACGCCTCACTCGTCCACACATTTAAAATGACGCTACCGGTTGGTGTTGCGACAATGCAGTATGTACTTCTACTGAGTCACGTGTTCTCTCTACCGTTGTTGTCCGTAAGGCTTACTGCTGATTGAACCCGAACAGAGATACAACAGTGCCCATGAGGATAACAAAAGCACGTAGTGCATTCACCAACTTTAATTTCCTTTGACATCTTGGGCACGTCCGCCTCTCCACTGAGAGCAAAATTTACCGTGAGTGCATGCTTCCAGTCTTGTTCAGTGAATCAGATAACCAAATTACTCGTGCGGAAGATTTATCTAGACTCCTAGTATTCGACCACCGTCGGCTTCGCTAGTTAACCAGCATCAAATGGACCGACGTTATAAGCAACATGGTAGTCTGTCAGCGCGTGTATGGGAAATATCCTACCAATAACCGACATGGTGAAAACTCACAGTCTTCGCCGGCTGCACCATGCTGTACACTGTATGCCAACAAACCGTGTGTCACATGACACATTTTTCTATGTGACATCTGATGGTTGAAATGAGCCGTCAGACGGTTAGACAATGATGTGGTCACAGGCTGCAAAACTGTTGACCGTTCGGTTGGTAGGTGGTGTCGTCTTGGTTGGTGAGTTCACGGCCATCCACACTGCCCGCTGTGAACGCTTTTACTCATGACACTGCGCCGCAATCAGTGGCTGATCTGTATCTACATAGTCATTGACCTTGCTGTCTAATTTTCTTCAGGGTCCAATTGTTGTTTTCCATTCTTTTCTACGCTTCAGTTTTCCTGTATCTTTGTACTCATCCAATGCATCACGGAAACTTGTCATGAACAAAGTAACTCTGAGCCACAACACTCCACAACAGTTCGAGCCACTGTACCCAGCATGTCGATCAAGTGTTGAAAGCGTTGTTGATGATGCAGTGATCCACTTGTGTCTCAAAGACCGGAACTAGCCACTGCATCTAGACAGTGCTCAAAAAAATTGCAATGCGATCGTACCGTACGATGCATAAATCGAAAATCTGTTTTGCTGCCTGCAAATTTACAGGATCGGAGGCAAGTAAATCTATGATAAAATCCTCATGTAATAATGGCTCTACTGATTAGCGTGTGACATTTCTCGTATTCGAACTGCAAGCGCTACTGATTTCTCATTTTTTTTACAAGCAATATCAGCTTGCTTTACTACATAACGCTTGACTACATATTTCGAACTAGTAGACTGTAGAATTTTTGTTAGCGTCCGTTTCCTAGTTTTGAACCATTACTAATGATAACTTGTTTATAGGAAAGTATACTGTCAACAGATGGGACTGGTATGCAATTTTACCTCAAAGTGTTCAGGGCCGTGCTTCTCAGGGATTTGTGTTAATCGAGGATAGTTTTGGGCTCAGTTAAAACCCAGTAGAAATTTGAGGTGGTCACAAGTAACTCATAACACCCCATCTATCCAGGATCGATGACGGCATTCAGCGGCTTTATGTATCTTTCAATCAGACACGTGTACAGTGCAAAACAAACGGCGTATATTTATATATGTCTATATACCTAGGATACATAGAGTAGAGTTCAGGCTGTACCAAAATCTCAAAGTCAGTTGTTTTATGATAAACTTTAACACATTAACAGACGCTTATCCGAACGGATCCAGGAGCACCACCCAGCTTGGCTTAACAGTGGAATAACGAATTCTGTCTGCAGCGCCATACTATCACACCTGGTGGATACAAATCAACCTTGTCAACGTAAAAGGCTCATCTCGCCCAATCCACTTAGTTAAAGCCATCCAGTCGAGTGCGGTGAGGAGTAGGATTTTGTCTACAGCAGTTGGGATCCGTATGCATAAACCATCCCTGTTCAGGATTTGAATCTGCCATGTCCAACCCTCCACCCTGTTTGCCTATCAAGACCCACTGTTCAAGTGGGTACTTGATTGCAGTGTGACATTGAAGTGATTGACTGCACTAACCACACGTCCCCCGTTTACTACCCCAACGATTCCCTCGTAAAATGTGTGGTTTGAACGTGGTGTATTTAGCCTGATGATGAATCACTGAAAACGTGCTTGTTCGCTACACATTATTTTTCATGATTACGCTGAGAATTTTTATGAGATTTAGCATTTGTATTTGAATCGAAACTGGCTTTTTGTGTGGATAAAAAATTGTGAATGTCACAACAATTTGGACTTTTCGTGATTTTAGTTACTGATCTCTGTTCTCAGAGAATTTCAGCGGTACTTTCATTTATGTCAGTGATAGTTTCCAATGTCAGTTTCATTCAGAGCACTTTGCGTTTGATCAGTTGCATTCTTTGATCGAACCTTCAAGGTTCTAGTTGGATTGGTACAGTACACACAGTTAGAAAACAGTCAACTGAACTACCATCGGGACTCGAAAGGTAGCATGCATTCTATCGAATATTTCCGCTCAGTAGCTTCAGTTTCTTACAGTGTGCTGCAGTTGTGTGGTTTGAACACCGCTATTTATCTCACAAAAGACGACAGCCGAACGAAATCATTTCAGTACATGGTTGAACATTCTACCTGCTCTGCAAAAACTTTGCATTTAACATCTCAAGCGAACAAAAAGTTTTCTGCACCAACTTGCATGTTTACTGCAAGCAGCATTCGGACGTTCATAAGACCCCGGAGTGGAGTTTCAGTCAGGGCTTAATCTGATTGTGTATGCCAACCTAGTTTTCCAGTAGAGAACTTGAAGGTCATATTGAACAAACTGAATGATACACTTTCTGCCTCCAAAATATGCAGTGATCTTTATTATTCCAGGTAGGCTGCTGGATACCTTGCTGACTAGGTACCCAATGATGACGACTCAACACATTTGCTCATCTTTTCTACTTGTGACTTGACAAAAACTTCTTTCTGCCTACCAAAAGACGGGTTTACAATGTATGTATGAGCTCGTTTTCGCTTAATGATTAAGCTACCTTGTTCACTCACGTGGAACACGCATCTTAAGTGGAACTCGTTAGTATAACGCCGCTCTGTATGCCTGTGACGATCTACTGTTTCAACGAAAAATTGGCTCAATGTTTCCTTCGTGTAACACTCCTCCGACAGACGCTATCATATTAGACCGATTTATCATTGTGAGACGAACAGTATTCATTAGTGAAGGTATATGGAGGTAAATTTGCTGTTATCTGATGTCTTCTCTACCAGCTATGAGTATAGTTCAACATTTTAACACCATACATGTGCTCAATCGTTTGTTTGCTTCAAACAAACGAATTGTTACCGGTGCTTTAAGTAGACTTCTCCGAGGGACTTATTTTCCCATAAAACTGCGGTACTGTACAGTTACAAATGCAGTCTAACACAAAGATGGAGAGCAGTCCAACAACGAATATCGGAGCCTGTCGGGGGCGACTGTATACATGTGGTTGCTGGCATCATAATATAGTTGACTGCTTAGGTATACCAAGTGAATGAACCACAGCGAAGCCAACACTACATTAGTTAAACCTCCACGAGTATATAACTAGAATTTAGATCCCGAGCGCAACAAAGATATTTACTGAAGATGAATTCTAAAATAGCAGAACTCAACCTTAATTCTTCATGCTGTAAGAAGTCAGCTGAGTGGTCTACCTTAACGGTAGTGTTGCTACCATACAAGCGTTGTTCAGTTTACATCATTCAGCTTCCCGTCTACCGGTTAATAATACCGGTATATTTTGTAATGTAAAAATAATATAAAAGTAGTTTGTAATGGGAGTGGGAATGAACAAGACACAAGTCCTCCGAGGGAAAACGCCCTTGATTCGGATGTTGCACTACCTGTCCGGCACATTCTTCATCTTTATTGACCGGGCACCCTATAAATCAGAACACTGAAGTCCGAGTCATCATCTGGCGAATCTCGTCATACACCGATCTCTTGACTTCCACCTGGAACTCACTACAGTTCTCCGTATGACCTTTTGTTGATTCAGACATTTTCGGTAGAGAAAATCCGATGAACTTTGAATGTGGTAATTTGTCAAAACTCCCAGGTGCTAGACCTCCAGACTTGAAGCGTGGGGGCAATAGTGCTCAGAGTTGTGATGAGTTGGGTGAAACTCAGAAAGTCCTAGGTAGCTCATAGTTTAGTTCATCAGTTTTGTGAGACTTTCATCTTCTAAGCGCGAAGTGTCAATACAAGACAAACGGGACTCTGGGCTGATAACCAGTCGTGTTTACAAGTCAACAATGGTAGACGAGAAATCCGAGTAACGCGGAAGGTGGATCGGTGCTATCAGAGTGTCTGATGTGCTTATTGTAGCATCTACTAGGTTACCTCATCTTTCATCCTAGTAACATCTCACTCAGTCTCCGAACTATGCTGAGAGTGTTGTTGTGTGGTTGCGGAATCTGGTCCATCTCACGTGAAGGATGTTCACAGAGTGATTGGTACCGAGCCTCGGCAACTTTTATGTGTTACCGGCCTAGTGAGATTGTCTACTGTCAGCTTACTACTTGCCATATGGTGTCTAGATTGGAAGATGAAGGTTAGGCTGCAAGCTGCTGCCTGGTTGTTAGCGTACAACTTGACTTCGATACAAAAAGGCCCTATTATCAAGGATCATCCAGATAGGCCGTTCTTGGCTTCTTGACTGTTTTTGGATAATACATACCTTCGGCTAAAAGATTTGTCTATGTTGTCAAATAATGAAACTCAATCATACTTGTATTACCAGTCCTCCAGAGCGCTGATTTTTTTCACACCCTCCTCCTCCTCATCATCATCATCGTCATCATCATCATCACCGTTTAACTGCTGTACACTCGAGAAGAAAAAGACAATCCATGACCGGTGAAAAACAGGCGGAATAAAGGAAACCGAATTATTTGAAACAACAACGACTATATCCCAAACACTCAAATTCAGGGTGCGTGCAAATTAAACACCAAACCACAAGTGAAGGCTAAGCTAAGATTATCTTTGTTACGGATTTCACTAACCTCACCACCACCGATAATTGTACTTAATTCACAGACATTCCGGTCACACAGCAGTAAAGCTGACTCCACTAATCACGACTAGTTACCGTTTCAATCATAGTCTCCAGTCACCAACTTTGAGTGTAACGGGGACCGTAGTCCAGCCCACGATTTCCAAGCCCTTTTGACCATATAACCAGGCTGTTTCCAAGATCACATGCATTTGATTCGTAATTTCCATCCCCAGCTAGTTTGGGAATGATGGAGAGCAGATGAACTTGAGTGAACGCGTACACCGCACTGATATTATACTTGTATGTTTCAAAACTGATGTGATGTTACATTACTGGTAAACCATTGTAATCAGCTAGCCGCTGAGGATACAACAGGAGAATAAAGGTTGACACGATGAGTTGTTCAAACTGAAGCGACCAGAATAAAATTTGCAAATAAGATAATTTGGGAGAAAATTTGCCCCCATAGAGCTAATGTGGATTTTTAGTGGGCCATTATCTCATTGCTGTTTGGCTGCCAAAGTTACTAATAACAGGTTTGCAGATGTGTTGTTGGACAGACTTATTTCACTAAAAATATTGCACGTAAACTCAGAACAAACCTTAATCAACAGGCAAGGGAAGAAGAGGTTCTAACCACAAGCAGTTCCACCTTGGAGGTACGTGAGCCGTTCGGTTGTAGTCCAATGGAAATGAACTGGTGTGGTGGACAACAGGAATTGCCAAACCGTGACTAAAAATTGTGCGGATCATCAGGCCCCGAAAGATCACACACTTCCTCTTGCTATCTTACTGGTCAACATTTTGTTCACTCTGAGAAAGTGGTTTAAGTTTTGTTCAGGTTTTCGGCGTAAACTTCTTAAAGAATGTTGCATGGACAGTAGTGCTTTGACACTTTCAGTTACAACGTACACATACATCTGAATTAGAGTCACACTCATAACAAGTGTAGTACCTAATCATAACTGTTGCTCATAAAACCGATAATTCGGTAGACGAGAACTTCGGCTAGTAGTCTGGAGACAGTTGATTCGACTGTTTGTTCTGTCAAATCCGCCCCATGGAATTGAAGAGAATATAGGATTGGTTATGGAATGTGGAAGCACGAATGCCATAGCCGAAGCAGGTGGGTTGTAAGGTTGATTGTCAGTCCAACCAACGTGATCAAACCAAACCAAACTAAATGACAATTTATCTCCTTGAATCAATAATTCCTGGCGGGAATGAGGCCGGTTGGCTAGTTTTGTCTGTTGGTACATAATATAGAATAACGACAGAACTTCCGGTTTAACCTCCTGCTGATGTGTCTTGCGTAGCTAGGCGACAAGAAATGAACTGTATCAAACCAGAATACCGTAGTGCAAAGACACTAAGCTTTAAGTGATCATAAAGCCGTCGAATTTGAGGTGTCTGCATTCATTGGTTGATTTCTTCGTTACTGTGTTACGTTGTAATTGTGCGGTTATCTAACTTGAGTGAAACCGAACTAATCAGTTTGGAAGTGCAGCGGTTTAAATTGTTCTACGGTTACGTCAAACATTTAAGTATAGTAACATTTGAGTCTTAGGATTGCTTATGAAACCTACACTAGTTCACCATAAGGTCATACCGCATTTTTATGTGTAAAATTTAGCTGCTGTTGATTCCTAGCCCAGTTTCTTCTTGTTTGTTACTCCTGTAAGCATCTAACAATATAAAGTAAACAACACCAAACATTTTTTGGTAAAGTGGGGAATTTAAGGGGCGGAAACCTGTGATACATGTGTACTTTTCTGTCCGGGGTTTCCCTAGTCAGGGGAAACACTTTTGCGGGTCGATGGTCTTAATATTTAGAATTCATAGCAATTTCGAATAACATACCACAGTATGAATTTGCTGTGAATCATACTTATAAAATCCATCTTTACTCTAGAATATTTCTAATTAAAACATTTTATGGGAAATGCAGATGGAAGTTCAACTACAAGCTATGCAAACTCCAGAATACTGAACACCTTCGTCCATAATCTTGTGGTTATGTCCGTAAGCAGCGTTAGTGATATCTTTAATTTTCAACTTGACCATCACTCACATTTTATCGCAGCGTTCGCATTCAGATAGACTTACCAGCCGGTCTCTTTCGAAAAGAAGCACTAGACTCGAGTTTCGTTCTCTTTAGAGCTCGTCAGTAGAGCATAGCCTTGCCATTCAATCATGGGGTAACCGCGTTGACCACTGCGCCATTGACCTCACATTAGGCGCGACCGAATGACCAAATCTGAACTTTCAACCACTCTCGCTTGTGAGCAATTATCAGGTTGCCGATCGTTTCGATAGGAGACATAGTAACTGTCCTGTTAACTCCAATCGATAACTTCGCGTCAAGATCACTGATCTTCCTAGACCTGCTAAACGATGTTTAACTAGGCGATCTTTAATTCAAAGTCCAAACAAGAGGCAACAATTGCCTTAACAAGTGTTTAACATTTGAATTGGTATGTCAATGGTGTGTTGCTCGTAGCTGATAGTGCGAAGCAGATTCATGAGTTTCTGAATACCCGGAATTCACCCTACTGCAACTCTTCAGTCACCACTGGATTTAAAGAGAGCGATCGCTTGTTGTTTTCAAGTTTCTGCCCAGACGCGCGTTAATGCAATATATTCGACGCTCCGTTTACCGCAAGCTAACATGGACTGGGTAGCGTTTGAAGCTCGTGAACTTCATATCACTTACACGTAAGCAAGACTTGAGTGAAACACATCCGTCGAACTCAGGCTATTTACACTCAGAACACAATCAATGAAAATGAACGAATTTGCTGTCAAACACCTATCACGACACCTGCTTTAAACCACAAGCAAAATAAACGGGACGATGTAGGAAGACGTACGGATTAGCTCGCTTTATGCCGCGCTGGTCATTCCAGCTTCTAAACCATCATTTACGAAGGTTTAAAAGACCGAAAAACAATAGGTACACCAACTAAAAGTGGACAATTACCTACGTAACCATTAGTGACAGGCACAGATAAGATTTCGGTCTTTCATGTACGTTTCATGTATGTTTACTGTCGCTGAAGACAGGCCGACATAGGTAGAGCTGCGGATTTGCTTCAAACAAGCATGTATGAACTTGCTTCTAATTTGCTAGCGCATAGTATGCCTTAGACATTCACGCAATTCGGTGATCGTTCCATCAGAGTTTCTTCAATGATCATACGTTATCGGCTGACCACCCAACGGGTTCAACTTTGGCCTTTATTGTGAATGAGCATAGTGGAAGTTGCTCATTGCTCCTTTTCATGAAAGACTCGTGCTTTATTAAATTTGCCAATATTAAAAGAATTAATTGAAATTCACTAGTATTGTGAAGCGAGCACTATGAACTAAGTCGATATATTTGAACAGGATAGTCAGAAGACAAATTCTGGTGTGAACTAATTTCGTTCACTCTCGTCAGTCGTAAAGACGTGACTAGCATGAGAACGAAACAATATGACTTAAGTGAAACGGTTCAAAGTACAAATCGTGCTAGATCGTGAGCAGTGATCACGGCTAAGACTGACAGTAGTGTTGTGTGCACACAATTGACTGCCGACGGCCGATCGATATACTTAAGAATTCATGAGCGATGAACGTTCAGCAAGTTATGATATGGACACTGTGACCTGTGGTCAGGACGTGTCTTATACTGAAGAAGAAAGTGTTTCGTCCTCCCTGAGTGCCACTCATTGGCGGATGACTCAGTACAGCTCTCACCCACTTTGGGATGTGTTGCAGCCCGATTTATACCTTTGGCCGTTTCATGGTACTTACAACCTTACGACTGACGGGAGTGCGCGAAGTGAATTCATGTCCTAATTCCTCTTCCAACTATTCTGTTCAAATCATTCAAAGGACTCAGTATTTCAAATTTAATAATAAACCCTGAATACACAAATTATTATAACTTGCCACTTTTTATGGAGCGCTTCGAAGATAGCTGATGGAATTTCTAAACTGGACAGAAGTTGTCGGTTATTTAACTTGACAGTCGCCGGTGAAAAAAATGTTTTACTTTCAGATTTAAACGAAAATACCAGAAGGTACTGTGGTTTGGGCTTCCGTTCATTTGAACACTGATGTGGAATATCCTGTAAGAAAGCGTTGCTAAGATGGTTGAAAATCAATAAGGGGGAAATGAGCGGACGAAGACGAAGGTGGAGCATCTGATTGAGGGTTAGCAACAAGAAGCACTCCAACCATCCCTTCCTTCATCCACTACAACTCACAGTTGGTACACTATCAGGAGCTGATAACCCTTTAACAGGTTCAATTTTCGGTTTACTTCTAACATCTATAGGTCCAATTCAATAAGTACCGAGAACGCTATGTCAGAACTCTCAGTTAATTAAGAAGAACCCTACTTTGCGAAACAACGTAAAATGTTCTGCTTCATATCTGATAGACTTTTCATATTCTTCCCATCCTGCAGTGTGAAGAATGGAGTTTCCTTGAATAACAAATCATAACACGAATCGGGATGGCGTTGGTTTTGTTTGTCACTTTTGAACCGATCGATACCAACGTTTATTTTGTTTAAACAGTTCCTTTACTTAACGAACCTGATTACTTTACACTACTGTCAACACTATTTATGTGGGTTAGCTATGAACTGGAAGGCTGACGTTAATCATGAAAAAAAGAATAGAACAAATGTTGACAAAACTCGTTAGCAGATTTTGAGTCTAAGACTGGACTATCAATTAAAAAGTAAGGAATTAATTTTTGAAAGAAGGCAAATGTGCAACCACCTGTTTTTGGAAATTGTCAATAGGTTTTTACAACTGTGTAATATGTAGATGAACTATGTGGAAAAATCGGAACAATTCAAAATTTGCAGACAATAGGTAGATAACAGTCTGTCGAAGGAGACTGAATGTTCGTGAATACGTGAGTGTCACATCTGCCCGCAATGAAACACGGGTTCGTTGGTGTCAATGATTTAACGATTTCTCGGGAGTCTAGTTGCATGTGCATAGTTGCCAAGGGAAGTACAGGGTTCGGTATGAAACGGCTGTGTGTATAAGTGACTAGTGTATAATTTTGTCATCTATTAATGGTTTGGTTAGACCATGTTTACTTCTGCAAAACGCATTTCCAATTATGCTGGGAAATTTGCCATTTTTGCCGCAGGATTAGTAACACTAGTGCGTATGGCCAATACCGGATACATCCGCAATAATATTATTGCACCAGATAAATATTCTCCTTACGGCGAATCATTCACAGTTATTGTCGCCCACTGAATTTATTGAAATTGTTCGTCAGCCTGTGTGAACAGTAAATTGCACCAGTAGTGACAGACAATGAAAGTCCTTACGTTGAGAGCTACTGGGTTTTGGTTAATTTGAGACATAAATGTCGATAGCAAAGCATCTGTCTGAAGCTTAACAGTGGCATATATTAAGTAATTGTGATGCCGTGTTTCTTTATCGTAGTGAAATTTGCCCATTAAGTGTAAGAGGCATAAAACTTTTTCAACATGTTGACTAGTGGCGTTTGCGTTTACTCGTCTCCAGCGGGGGGCACAGACGGGTCAGGAACGAGAAGATTAGGAGTCGGACATTTGATGGTGATTGTTTACCGAATTCCCTTGTTCTGTCTTAGGTAGGTACAGATTTATTTAGATGAAACATTTACCAAGTGTTCCACCTATCATCATGTCTCACATCACAAGCTTTTTCAAACTAGCTTAAGATGCAAGATGCACTAACGTTAACGTGATATAGAGAAGGGGATTGGTTTGTCAAGGGGTTGTTCAGTGTATGTTGAGTTTTTCACTAGAACTCGCCAACCAGAGAATCAACAATTGGAGACAGTATTTTGAGATTGTTACTAACGAGGTTCAGTGAATTGAGTGTTCTTGGTGGTTGACAGGGTCTATCTAAGAGGAAAGTTTAATGAATGATGCGGGACAGTAAAAATCGTAAAAAGATTGCCAAACAGAGGACACTTTACTTACTCTGAGAGCTTAGGTGTAGACAGCTTAGGTGTAGACATTCAAATATTGAATCCTTAGGTTTGGACATGGTTATTTCTATCAATTATTTTCTTACTTCTCCATTGACCAGCGGTTAAGGCTGTTATCTTTTGTCCCTGGCTGCGTAGCTGTTTATCACTGGTTTATCTGTAATGATGGAAACGTTAGAAAATCAAGAATTACCCAATTTACACAAGATGTTTCATAAGTGTAGTCGATATGGTTATGGTGCTTTTTTGCAATGTAGTGATTTGAGGAGGAAACTTTTCGTAATATCCAGTACACTAACCAAGAGCTCAGTTTGGGATACGATTTTATCACACTTTATCAACTTACTGTAGGGCCTATATGTTGGCAGGCACCGTTAGTTCCATTAATGCCAAGATAGTTTGGATTCATTTCAGAATTCAACCCTCTGAAAACACTCCCACTTCTGTCCACAGTCCAGTTATTCATGGTCTGCATTTCTTGTTGTGATGATCTTAGATCACATTTTGTAAAGCCCAGCCGACCACCATTTAATTGTCCCCAACTGACCAGTAGGATGGTGTGTGCAGAACTGTTCTGGTCGGTTATTGTTTGAACTCTCGCAGCTACGGCATGACGATAACCAAGTCCCAGGGCCATACAAGGACCTTGAAGATTAACTTTAGTTGGGTGTAGACAGTCAATACGATTTCTTGTCGATCTTCCTAACTGACCAAATTCATTTGATCCGAAAGTAAAAAGATCCCCAGCAACTAGAAAACAAATTACAATGAAAGCATCAGCAATAATGATGCTTATGATGAAAACGAAATAGGTAGTAAGGGGCAACTGTGAATCAGTGTTTTAAAAATGTGTGTATTTATTAGAAAACCGTTAGAAAAATGCAGGAATAAAATTCCAAGCTTTAGGTCTATAGCAAATTGCAAATTGGAGGCCCAATAGACCGACATTTCGTGTGTCATCTTCATTCACCAAAGTCAAGGTGCTTAGACAATCAAACTAGGTGACAATTTGCAACTGAGTATAAGGCAAAGTCATCAAGTTTTGTGGTTTTTGGTGCTTCGCATCAACAAGTGCGCTTACTTCCTGGAAAACTCTGGCAAACAACGGAAACATTTATGTCAGATAACCAGACTGGTCACTGCCTGAATTTGTGTCTGGAGTCGTCGAACTGAACCTAACCTACTGGTAACCGTCTTTATTTTTCCATATCCGGCCATCTTTTCTGCCCTGCAACATTGTTTCAATCTCTTTCAGTCATTCCTCGCTCAGCTTAACGACTTTTCATTCTGTTAGGCCAATCCAAGTTCTTTTTGCTTCCAGCGGCTACCTACATCACAGAACCTTCCTCTCGAATCGATGACCGTTATGAATGAATGAATGAATGGACGAGTGAATGGATAACTTTGACATTTATATGGGGTGTATCATGGCATACGGTTGTGATACATTCCTTATAAATGGTCCAACCATGTTAGTCCATAAGTCCTCAAATGACGAGGTGATAAAATCACTCGACGTCTACTCTTAACTATGGGTTTCCTAACCGCTCGGTTACATATTCCTTGTTGACGATCTGTTTGCGACTAACCACATGAACCGTCAGTCGAACAATGCAGACCGATTCAATCCTGAGCTATGGGCTTCACACTTTGGATCCTAAAAACCAAAATACACTCAAAATTACTCCACACATGTGCTCTTAACACTTTCGACAGGTGTTTCGTTGTTGCCGGAGGTTGTCGTTGTGGGGGAAAATCTTGATTTGTATGGAAACCGGATAGGCCTTTAAGGATATTGTTAGATGACACCCAACTGTGAAAAGTCAAGGTTTCGACTGGATTCAAACCAGCGACAGACACAGCATGCCTCATCGCGGCAAGTGCTCTACCAGTTGAAGGATATGCTTGCCAGCTGGTTTGGTGTAATACATTATGACTACAAATAGTGACAGCGATTAATCACGTCTCCCTAACCTTTCGAACTAGTGAGCTCAAGCCGGAATGCCTGGGATCGCCGGACGAAAACAAGGTAGCTGATGGAACGGGTAGTTTCTTGGTGACTAGGCAGGCCTGCAGCTACACACTTATCCACATGATTCAGTTAAGTGCACCAACAACAATTATCCTTGAGCTGGAAGAAACTAGACAACGTACCACATACGACAAATGGTCTGCCACTCTCACAACTCCTTCATCACAGTAAACAATTTCTGATTAGTATCCAGTGTGTGTTTGGTATTCACGTTAGAGCCCCACGGTGGAGTTGATCATACGGACAACATTTAGTTCGGTAGTATTGCCAAAAACTACCGTGCTTTTAACAATACTGGACCGGGTTCTTTGTTCTTCCTTCCAGATTTCAAAGGTTATCATTTTTTATTCACTACTATTTCGTAAGACTTGTCAAATCTGTTAACAGAACGTTTCAAATGTATGTGGACAAAGGTGGCACAAAACACAAATTTCCTAAATAGTACTTTGCTTATACGGGAACTTCTGTACTCAATGTAATGTGATGAAACGTTAAACTTATTTTGTTCAACCATCACCAGAGTCGTTACTCAACTGTTGGTGGTCTCACCAACTGGCATGTGCAGTAAGTGACCCAGTCAATGCAAACTATGCCAGTTGATTTTATGGTCCGTTGTACACGTGCCTCGGACGGATGTGTTGCGCATGCGACCACGCCACTTCAGGTAGGTCAGTTAGTAAAGTACACGATGATCAGACACACCGAATCAATTTATATATACGTCTGTAAAAGACCAATTTTTCGAACCATAGGAGAACCGTTTGGAGAAAATGGGTGAGATGCAATTTCCCCATTCTGTTTCTTATTTTTAAAGATGGACAGTGATTAGCTAGATGCATTCACTCATTCCTGTTTGTTCACAACCACATTAAATTGTCGTCATAACTACCCCAATAAGCAGGTGATCAGCACGAATGAGTGAGAAAAGGTAATTCGGTTATCCATTTCTTAGTTTGTTTTTTCTTAGTTATGGCTCTGAATTTCTTCTGATTGCTCTGTGTATGCCCCCATATAATCAGGTTTTACACGTGTGTGCGTTCAGATTGTACGAAGGGCCATATAAGCCATCATCACTTGACACATGTCGTCCGATTTGGATCGCGAAATTGTTGCGAGGAAACAGGCGTTTCCAAATGGATGTTCTGTAAAAACGGCAGAAGTTAGTCTGCAACTAGCTTTTTGTCAGAGCACTTTTCAGTTTGACCGGCAAGCCGAGTGTCTCCAAGGGTCTTCAGTCGATGTGGATCAGTAATGCAGGTTGGCCATATGTATTTGACCACGTTCTTGTGGTAGAGGACGTGTGTATTGCTGCGGTTTCTTGTCAAAAATGACAATTTGGTACACTTTTACTTCACTGGACTTCAGAAGAAAGTACTGTGGCAGAGTGTTATAAGCTGGTGCATCTAGATTTCCAGGTAAGTTCGCCAGTTCGTTGAAGCCAGCTATTGGAAACACTTTTTGAAACATTTCTGGTAGTTTATCATTGAATCGCTTGTAAAAACTAAGTTAACCCTTCAAGATGATGTGCTGTTAGCAATTGAAGGCTACCGTTTTCCATATTCTAAAACGTCTCGTCACCAAACAAAGCATTCTACCATA
Source organism: Paragonimus westermani (assembly GCA_008508345.1). Classification (NCBI taxonomy): domain Eukaryota; kingdom Metazoa; phylum Platyhelminthes; class Trematoda; order Plagiorchiida; family Troglotrematidae; genus Paragonimus; species Paragonimus westermani. Next base: position 162,425 of record QNGE01001171.1, read on the forward strand.
TAGCTGAAAATTTGGACCGAATATAAGCTTCCACGAATGTGGTGACAGTCCAGCAAGACTGCTTCGTTCAGCTTTCACTCTCAAAGACCGCTACTTTCTCGATTAAATACATGGTTCCCAATATGTTCATGAGCTTTTATCTGCTCTGTGGATCAGATAACCAGCACTCTCGTGCGGAAGGTTTATCTAGACTCCTAGTATTCGACCACCGTTGGCTTCGCTAGTTAGCCAACATCAAATGGACCGACGTTATAAGGAACATGGTAGTCTGTCAGCACGTGTATGGGGAATATCCTACCAATAACCGACATGGTGAAAACTCACAGTCTTCGCCGACTGCACCATGCTATACACTGTATGCCAACAAACCGTGTGTCACATTACACATTGTTCTATGTGACATCTGATGGTTGAAATGAGCGGTCAGGCGGTTAGACAATGATGTGGTCACAGGCTGCAAAACTGTTGACGGTTCCGTTGGTATGTGGCGTCGTCTTGGTTGGTGAGTTCACGGCCATCCACATTGCTCGCTGTGAACACTTTCCTTCATGGCGCTATGTCGTAATCACTGGCCGATCTGTATCTACAATGCCAGTGGCTCTGCTGTCTAATTTTCCCCATGTTCCATTTTTTTGTTTTTCTATAATTTTTATGTTTTTTTTACTCGGATGCGTCATGGAAAATTGTCATGACCGATGTCCGCCCAAGCCATAGTACTCCACAGCACTCCGAGCCAGTGTACCGAACAGGTCGACCCAATATTGACAGTACTGTTGATGATGCAGTGTTCCAGTTACGTCGCAAAGACCGGAACTACCACTGCATCTGGGCAGTGCTCAGAGAAATTGCAATGCGCTTGTCTAAATAGTTGTTATCCCAATCGGAAGATTACTTTTGAATTTGAGGTCATCGGCTGCCTGTCTTCGAGAGGATGTCTCGGTTAGAAGAACTGTCTTTTGGAAACCCACAAAGTCCGGTCAGTACCTAAACTTCAGCATCAGTGCAACATCGGTCCAACATAAAAGAACACTAGTGAATACTCTACCCACACGAGCAAAGCGAATCTGTTCCCACAACAGCCTTGCGGAAGAACTCGACCTGATTAATTCTCCCCCACAATCAAATGGCTACCCCAGAAGGTTCATAGATCGGCACAGTAGACAAAAAAGTGCCACCCAAAAGGGTGGTCACTGTAGAGAAAAAGGTCTATATGGAGTTGCCTTTTATGAATGATCATATCATGTATCAAACAACACAGCAACTGGGAAATTCGATTAGGCGAGCGTTCAGTGCATATGAACCCTGTGTAATCCCTCGGACTTAGGAGTTACGAGTGCCTTCAAACAAAGTTACATGGACAGGATCGAGAATTTTTCGAGCTCCAGAATAGAAGAACCTTTAACCAAATGGATGCAGGAGTCAGTGTTACCGGAGAATGGTAATGTTGCTGAACCGCGTAAACAGCCAGCTTCTTCAGTAGCTAGGAACGACCTGACCACCAGTCACGCTATCCATTCATCTTGTGCATTCGGAATTCTGTTACGTCATTCTAACCCAATATTCTTACGGTTTGCTGATGCAGTTGCATTCAATCGACTCAGACCAGCTCTGTGCTTTCAGACGCAGTTGCTCATGAACTTAACCCTTCCATGGCCTTAATGACCTATACTAACCCGCCTACTGATTATCAACTCCTCGAGTAGTTTGCTATAAAAAAACCATCCATGTCATTGTGAAGTTGGCACTGATGAGTCAATACGAAATGCTTACATCTACCAGTGTTCGTGTTCTGACTAATTTGTTCAAACTGTTCAAGGGAACCAATTTTTTCAAATTATCAGTTTGTAAACCACGGCAGAAATTTCCCGTAGTGCACAACGTGCAATTCTTTTCCACACCCAAATTGTGATTCTATTTACTTTCTGAACTGGTGTTTCTGGTGATTTATGATATCCATCTTTCTTAGAATTGGCTTAATGTGATACTCATTACACAGTGATATAGAATGTTCGTTATTCTGCATAGTAACAGATTATATTATATATGATATATATATATATAATATATATGTATCTAAACAGCTGTAGATGCATTTGCTTTAATCATTTGTGTCAAGCTCTTTTCCCGTTTGTCTTCAAATTGTTAATTGGAGACGTAATTCGATATCTGTCAACCAGTTATTTTGATGAAATTGGTTTATAATCTGATAAGTCAATCTGCAGCTACCAGTGTAGGTTTTGGTCTACAGCGTGCGTTTGACTTCACACCTTGCTCAGTTTAACCACGTAAACATCTGTGGTGTTAAGTTAATTCATTAAATTTTGAATTAGACTTCAAAACAAACATTACCACGAGTTTATGAAGATGTGTGACTCGATTACGTTGTTAGAGTCGCTGTTTGTACTAATAACTCTCATTCGTTTGATATAAGTACGAATAACGAACTCACCAGTAAGCACGGCAGATAATTCAGCGTTTGCATACAACCGTCTAATCTCATTCCGACTGTCCCATCCGGTCAGTTTTTGGGGTCGAACCAACGCCTGTTGAGCAGTTTCCACACCTAACTGGTCATGATCATTGTTACCGCAGGCGAATAACATATTCTTGTCTGAAGTAAAAATCATAAAGAAGTAATCAGCAGGCCTTGACTACTAAGCCTTTAGCTATATTTTGCTTAATGTGCTAAACAAGCTGATTCATACGTGAACAAAATAGATGCATCTACTTGAAGAATCCGTAAAAGTTGCAGCTTCTGATCACCATCAAGGACAGTCTTTGTAGTTTTCATATGTAATTGCAGTTTAACAAACACCCCCATTAATGGTCTATTAACAATAATTACTGGTTGTTCTGTGAATCGGATAGAGTGAGAAATATGAGTCGAGAGCTTTTCAGAGTTGAGCACAATTTTCAAATCCAGGCGAAACTGTCAGAAAAAGAACAAAATATGTGGCTGATTGGATGGTGTGGGGATAGAAGTGCAGTTTTTAATGTGACGGTATTTTATCTTGATGATGTCAGTGCCGGTTGCGTTTGGTTATCTTTTATGTTCTCTCATAGCCCGTTTCAAGAACACAAAACACTTGTCTAACTGTCACGAATTTCGCGGGAACAATTCACTTCACACACTTGTTTTGAACGCAGACGCGTGACATTGAAGGTGAAATTAACGAACGTTTGGCTGACAGTGAAAAATTACCCATGGCTTCCTAAGGCTATCTTGTCCCTGATAAGGAAAACTAAAGCAGGCACAATGTAGCTGCTACGTTTCTTTAGATACAAAAAGGGCTTGTGGCCAGTGTTTAACGAGTGCCCCAAAAAACTTGAGCAGTTTCACCCGGTTGCTAGGCTTCATCGATCGCCAAACATTCAGGTCATGCCAAACACAGTAGAAAAGGTTATATCGTTCCGCGTAATCATAACGCGTTGATGTTGTCGTCATTTTTGTAAGGCATCATACACCATATACCCGGTACCTTTCAGCTGATACTGTTGTCTATACAGTAGATTCAACTTTCTAGGTGAGAATATCCTGAATGGCAGAATCAACTGTTGGTTACATTTAGAGTGCTAACATGGGACAGTGAGATTAGCTAGCATAACCGTCATGCGAATGCCGTTTTACTTTTAGTTTAAACTCAGTTGTTTAACACTTGGTTGTAAGTAACTTTTTAGTGAGAGATCGATTATAATCATGCAGTAGTTTTATGGTGACCCTGATTCCTCCACATACATTTTCATCTTAATGAACTTCTGTCTTCTCTGTTTTTGTGACGTCCTAATAGAACTTGAGCCGTGTCGCTGGTGTATCGTAATCAGTGGTCACCATAACACTAAAAAACCGTCAGGCAGAAAAGAGAACATATTTTTTATGGAAGTCTACAAGGCTGTTTACATGCACATACCCAGGTTGCTTCTGAATCCGAAGGCTGGCTAGACGACCAGTGCAGTACCGAAATGCCTAGACGGACCGATCAAAATGGACCTAAGTACAACCTTCAGAGTATTTCGCAAACCAAAAGTGAACTAAATACTTCACCTTACCGAAGTAATATTGGTACATCCATCGACTCATAACAAATGTTTAAAAACGGCTGAATACGAAAATTACTCTAGCTTGCTGGGGAACTGAACGTTACTGTCCGTGTTTCACCCGGTCTGCGGTTATTTTTGTCCACAAATTATGCTTATATTCATAGGGTGTATGTTGTCCTTCTAACCTGATGTGTACTCCTGTTGTCAATAGTAATATGAAAACATTGTGAATCCACTGTTTGCCATACGAAGTTGGCATGTAGTCGTACCAGTACAAAACACATATTGTGCTTATTACAAAAAGTGCGTAGGCAATGTGTTCAAACGTTGCTACATTTGTCCAGGTGGAAGACATTTCGACCGGCAACATAAAGAAAATTCTGTACTATATGAGAAAAGTCATCGTCGTAACGTTAGTTTTTTCCAACACTTTTGCATACAGCAATCATAAGGGTTTATGTCGGCAGAAAAATTAAATTTGTCAGCAAAATGTTCTCAAGCTTAAAGATATGGTGAGTGGTTTATTTGCCCACTTGCATCGGGCTTTGCAGGCTGAATTCTAGATGATCGGCATTCCGGTATCTTCACAGAAAGCCCTACAAGGTATACACTCGCAACTATATCGGGCCCATTTCTCAGTAGTCATTAGGTCCATACATCTGATTTGAAGGATTGCCGCAATTTTCTTGTTGAGTCACTGATAGCTGACTACGGTTTCTACGCCCTCGATTATCTGACTAGAACTGCTGTACGGACGGTTCCACGAATCAGTGACTGCATTTGTAATTTGAAATATTTCAAAACGTCATACCACCTGAATTACTCTGTTTGATGACAACCGCATAACGAAGAATTAACCTAAGCGATTACTGCAGTCCACGGTTGTTAACGTTCCAGTAGGTGCCTCCTTTTCGTGTTTGTCAGGTTATTTGTGAATCATCTCGTAGTCTACGTCCATGAAACGAGCGCTGGACAGAAAACGGTTGACATGTGGCTCGCTTAACCCTGTTCACCACCATAGAAATACATCAGTTGTTACCACTGATTAGTACAACGCCGTACAACCACGAAGAGTACAGCAAACCCTTCTCAGGAAGAAAAAATCAGAAGGGATTGGCATAGCAACGAAATACTGAGAACAGCTACGTCTATGTGCAAACAAACAACCTGGCTACAATTGAAACTGAAACTCCCCCATGCCGGGAGGCGAATCCGACCTAGAGTGGTCAGTCTCGTGCAGGGTAGCTTCATCTCCTTGCGCTAGGTCATCATATGTCCATCTTGCACTTCAAGCCAATCGGCCGCAGCGTCGGCAAAGAGTGCCTGATGTGGTAGACTACTAGCTGGTTTCCTTAGTACACGGCCTAATCATCTAGGTTCACGCAAATATGGGGTATGAACAAGAGAGCACGATTGGAAATTATTACCAACTACCTGTTCAGTGACCTCGCCGCTGCTTACCCCTCGGCGCCATTCGACGCCACCGATCGAACGCGGACGTTGGTGGTCAACTATCCGAAGATGATTCACGTCTTCCATTCTGAGCGGTCAATTTTTGAACCTTTGACGCAGTGCACTCTCACTTCTGCCTCATGTGCGCAACCCGTAAGTTTCAGAGAGATACCTTTCTGTTGCTACAGATCGGCGACCATCGCTGAAGCCTTAGAGGTGCACGATTGTGTTTCATTCTTCACAACGTCGCCTTTATTAATGCAGCTGTCAAACATAGGAGCCGGTCAACATATTCCATACCTTCACCATACAACGTGAAGTCTACCTAATCACGGCAGTCTTGCGAAAGCGGTTTGCACTTTAATGCCAGAAAGCGTATTCCGAAGTATTCAGCAAAGTGGGAAGTAGCGTCTAGCATCGTGTGTCTCGCTTGAAAGTTGTCAACCAGCAAAACCTTGTCGTCGACAGTCACTCTTTCAGCAGTCAGTCCTTCGCCAGGTGGGAGGTCTACGCTGGTATTCTTCTAATGTCGGAGGCAGTCATTCATTGTTTTATCTATGACGAAGTTGAGCAAACATGGCGAAAGTGGACAGCCTTTTGTTCTCTGATCCTGGCACTAAAGTTGCCAGAGTTCGCCATAAGCCCTAAACACAGCTGAAGTACGTTAACGAGGCGTTGATATTGTGTTTGCATACTTGCTGGGCATACCTCTGCGTTTAAGAAACACTGAAAGCGTAGATCGATCCATCGAATGGAACGCACTTTTACAACCGAAAAATGTGCTAATCGTTGGCCGGTGGTAGGCAAGATGCTGCCTCATAACTTGGCGAAGAGTGAAAAATTGATCGACACGTCTTTTCTCGGGAGAAAGCCCTGCCTACTCTTTCCTGATTTTTGTCGCTGTATGTCCAGTGAGTCTACGAAGTAAGATGGATACCAGAACCGTGGTAATGATTGGGGTCAAGGTAATTCCTCTATGATCTGCGTAAAAGTCCGCGACTAATTTCGTGAACAAAGTAAACAGACAACTTGTGAATAGTTGAATTAGGGTTAGAGTTTCTCATTTTCGAGGCTTGGATAGGTTAACATAATGGTTTCTAGGCTCCCGATTGCATGTCCTTCGAAAATAGCTTACGCGTGCAATTAACCACAAAGAGGGATTGCAAAAAATTTTCACCACAGTTGAGATCAGCGTCAAACGGTTGCGCATAACATTCAGAACATGAAATTCTTCAAGCTATCTCACAAACAGGCGTTCCTTTTGAGCACAACACAGGACCTTACTAAAAGTACCATGTTAATTGTTATATTTGTCTACACAACTCATACGTAAGTTATCATCAGCATTGTCACCGTTACTGCCTTGAGCTTGACGAGAAGATACTTTGGCTGGGATTGCTGTCATTGAGGGAAATTCACGCACTGTACATTCAAAGCAACTGGCAAAAATGTCCATAATTTAACGGACACCAAAATCTGGTTCCCATCTGTCTTGAGTTGCCTCGGACATTTGAATGGGTGTGTGGCCAGTAGAAACAGGTCGAGGTGAATTAACAATGAGGTTGCTCGTTGCTCATGACAACCACGGATCCATTCCACTAGGTGATTTCTCATTGACTAACTTGAAAAATGAATTGGTATGTCTCAAAAACAGGGTGAACCGGAGTGTAAGCAAAAACAATCAGTAGAACAATTTGTTACCCACCACTGGTTATTCAAATAGTTGAATATTAAGACGTTTTAAATCCCGAATACCAACAGCAGAGGTTGAACATCGTGACTAAACGGCGTGAATAGTTCCATGCTCACGTAAGGTACGATATAACTAAGACCCATATGATCATTTTACAATGTTAGCTTGACCACAGAATAGCTACGTCAAATTTCGATCACTGCGGTACTCATATATGTCGACTGTCTCATACATGACATTACGTGGTGTGTGGACGAGGCTAAATGAAGTAAACTGTTCGTTCCCATTTTTTTGAACCAAAACCGGACATTGCAGCACCTCAGGCCTGTGAATCTTTATAAAGGCTTCTTGCCTTAGGCAAGGTTACAGATATCCCGTGTTCAGCGCCACTCGTGTTTCCATTCCGGCGTGTAAAATTCGTCAGTCAGCTGACCGACGAGAAATTGACGAAAGGTTTCCAATTTCTACTTGAACACCACATCACTGGTTATAACAACACGCGGTATACCTCTTTATATAATTTAAGATTCTTTATAAACTGCTCCAGCAACCTAGCTCGGGACAAAACCAGAACGAACAAGTTGATCAGTGATTGGATCGGATGGAAGATAACTCAACTGGAGCAGGTTCATCGACCCTAGGACTTGAGATCTTTCATACCTTATTCAACATATTAACTTAGGTGAACTCCTATTAGATAGCCCCACTAACCATGAGCGACTGTAGTATAATTGCCAAGAATCAAACTCAGTATTTGGCCACTTGTATATCCGTCTAGTTTTTGCTTTCCTAGTGACTTGTTTATGTGGGTCAACCGCAATTTCGCTAGCCAGACTGTGTGGCAATATTATCCTGGACAAGCTTGAAGATGGAAATAAACGGTATTGATATGTTCGCCGAGCTTGGCATTTAGGTTGCAAACGTTTCATCACCAGCCGAGGTGACATCATCAGTGAAACACTTACGCACTGATGACGTCACCTCACCTGGTGATGAAACGTTTGCAACCTAAGTGCCAAGCTCGGCGAACATATCAATACAAAAACATCAACCCTAGCTACAAACAACAACACCACTGTTCCCAACCATGGAAACAAACCGTTTTTACTCTCACACAAAACAAATTACAGAAACATTCCTGATCAATTTAGAAACAAACCTGATAACAACAGAGCCAGCTTTATAAACCGCGTTTAATTTCACTAAAGCAAATTACATTAAGGTTACGAACTACTCTCAGTGATCCGACACCCTTGAGAGGAAGCATACGTACGCAGCTAGTGTAGTGGCTTGCTCCGCCGTTCATCACGATATTGATCCGGAGCGTTCTAGAAGCAGAGTTGTCAAAGGAAAAGAGGAACAGAAGCAATGAAGGAGGTATTTCATCACGTGGATGCTGGTATACCTGATTGCGAGAAGATGTCATATCAGCCAGCGTTTCCAGTGAGCTAGTTGTGCGGTCGCAAAATATCTAACCTGATATCTATCGACTTTACTCAACGTAAGATTCAGGATCATCATAACCGGTGCCCGTATCGTCGCCCGACCCAATGGTTATATCATCCGACGCGATAATCAGTCGGCTGATCTACGGATTGTGCGATCACAGGCAATCTTTTCTTATTTGACCGATAAACGGCAAACCCCAAAACTTCAGAAATGCTCATTGCAAACGGCCGCTCTCATCTCTTTTCTTGGAAGCCAACTGACAACAAATATAACGGACGTATTCAGAATGTCTGCTTATTTATTATTCGTCAGCAAGCCAAGTTTTTCAACCACACAAAAAAACAAGTGACCTAGACTTCTCACGAACCCATTCTTTCAATAATTTCGTTGATATCTTCTCAACAACAAAGCAAGTGGCTAAGAGTTGAATTATTTGAAACATATTTTTTCTTGAAGGTAACGGTATCTACTATCTATGTGCTCTATTTTGCTCTGTGGACTGAACAAATCTGTCTAGTTTTGATGAAGAAATGATCAATCTTGCTGTGTTTACCTATCGCTGACTCCAACAAATAACCCAAATTATGCTCCTTCAGGATAACCCTATCCTTACAAGATTGTGACTGATCGGTTGAACGTGATTGCTTGTTTATACCAGTTGTGAGTTTATCTGCCTGCTAAGCAACATTGCTAGTCTGAAATTCACGAGATGGAAACTTGAGCCGGTGCTTACTTTCACAGTGAACTACCAGAAAGGTCTATCAAAGTGAGAAATCTACGATTACTGATGAGTAGTCGGGGATTTGAAAATCTACGATTAATAAGTTTTTATGTCCACCTGAAATCCAACCAAAATATAAAAAATATCCAGGACAACATAGGTTTGATGGAGACTTCGGCAGATTGCAAACAGGTTACACTATAATTCCTGATCGTATCATGTATCTGTGGGAGATATTTTGAATTCGAATGAACAAATGTACATGAACCAAGGAAAAGTCCGCAATTACAGTGTACGTTTGATGCAATAACTCAAGAACATCCATTTCCTAAGTTAACTGTCATGCACTTTTCACGGTCAAACGGAAGTCTTCTGGTAACAATCGGTCGGAATTCTATATAGTTCAAAGTTGAACAAATTTGGTGTATGAAAGAAAAGTAAACACAACTGCCGACTTGTTTTCTTAAAACAAACCGTCAATTCATGGTCATATTTATAAACAATCATTATAAAGCCAACTAGTTTCCTAGAAAATTACCTGTGGCGAAAATCGTGTGGTTTGATCCACAGGAGGAATGTGTTATTCGATGGCCACGTAGGTCTAAAATGGATAGCAAAGAGGTAATGTGTTAAAGATTTCGGATCGTCATACACTAAAAATCATAAGCCCATAATAAAACCGGACATTATTATTCTGTTATAACGCGGAACGACCGAGCGGATGAAATTGGGCTGGAACGATTCCTACGACGCAGTGATATTGTACGCGCTGTTTTATCCCGAAGAGCCGATCCCCAAGCAGACTACGAAGGAAAAACACTGGTCTTCAGAAAGAGAGCTTTTTTACTGTCTCATTCCGAAGACGCATTTATAGCTCGTCGAGCGACTGGGTGAATAACAGGCGAATTAGCGTCCAGTATGTAAATCGGCGCCAGAAATAAATAAGATGATGGTGCATTAGAGGAATATGAATTTAAAATGGTGGTAAATGCTCATTACCGGTTAAGTGGACGGTTTTTGGGAGTATGTAACATCCCCAACACATTCATTTCTCCAGTCGTGACGTTCAAGAATCTGACCGTGAGGTACTGTGACCCGAGTCCCCATTTTGTCGATCAGTGATCGAAAAGAAAAAAACCGAAAGAGAAAGAAAATGGTCAAAACGCCTTCAAGCAAAATGAGTGATGTTATGAATGCAACCAAGCCGCTGGTTGCACACGTTGCTATCACAGACAGTATGTCTAACCGAGGAAAATGAAAGCTACTGGCCTCAGCCATTTTTAACAACGAACACTGAAACGCACTGAGACAACATTCAGTCAGACATGTGTAGTGAATGACGCGTGGCACTGAGTTAGTCTAAGCGGTAAAAAAGCTTGTAGTATGAGTTTTCTCCCACGTATCTGCCAATCGAGTGATATTTTAAAACTCTCAGCCGACTAAGTTCTGGTCACAGGGTTGAACGGGGCGTCCCTAGGATGAAAGAACTCTAACGGTGAAGCTGTTCTGCCTAGAAAGTAACCTGTTTGTTCCATTACTCAGTTCTAGCACGTTACTCTTAAACGCTTACCCTTATTTAGTGGGTGTAAATGTGCCAGTGGATGCCCCGGGGCGTACAGCATTCTGTACATAACACTAAGGTAACTGCAATCCATTGAGAACTGACGTCATTCCAACATTATCTTCTGATATGGTTTTTCCTGGGCCCCGTAGTTCTTCTAATAGTCCGTCTCTGAATCTTCTGATAAGTGCTAAAACTTTACCTCGAGAGATAAGAACGGCAGGCCTGTACGTTCGTTTGCAAGTGTGAGCGGGTTATGGAGGCGAACCTAATTTGAAACACTTCAGGATGGAAAACTCCACAATCTCTTCCAAGAAGGTTAAAGGTTATTTGTCTCTCCTTATCCATAACAATACGAATTATAGACAAACTCAAACTGCCTGCCAAGACGGTTCTTACGTATCTTCCTCCTGCTGATGCAAACAGCCCTGCGTCGTCAAGTTAATGGTCAGTACAACTTTGCGTGACTTTACAATTGCTGACATTGAAGAGTAAGTCATTTTCTATGGACCGCTGATTTAGACAATTCAAATCGTCTTGTAATGTCATCACATCTTCCGGATATTGTATGACTCGCCAGAGTTTTGTCATCGGCGTAGAGCAAGATCATCCATTTGACGATACTAGGTAACTCAAGGACGAAAAGAATAACAGCCGTCCTAAGATTAATCCTCGTGGAACGCCGCTGTTGGTTGGGAGCCACTCTGACGGCTGCCCATTCATCTTGACGTTGAACCCACGCTCCGTCAGCCAACTCTTTATTCAGGTGAGTAAGCGTTCACCAAGGCTACAACCATTCAGCTTCCACAGCAGAGTGGAATGGCCAATCTTATCGAAGGCTTTGGAAGAGTCAAGATACACTTCATCTATGGCGAGTCCTGCGTCTGAAGCCTTTGGTTAAAAATAAAAATCAGTTAGCAGACTCATGGAGCATGAGTTCCCCCCACGAAAACCATGTTGCCTCTTTGTGATGACTTGTTCCGGACAGATTCATGTAATACTTTCTTTATTACATCAGAGGCCACTGGAAGCAACGCTATTGGTCAATCGTTTGTTAAGTTATCTCTGCACTCATCTTCGAAGATTGATGTGATTTCCAACTGTTCCTGACCGGTTGACGAGAGCTGATTGGAATTTGTCGCAAGCGGTTCTGCTAATTCCATGGCGCAGTTTTTCAAGTCGATAGGGGATATCATGTCTGGACTGGGTAACTGATGGTAGGTTCTCTAACTTGACTCTAAATTGGGATAACGAAACTGGAAGTGATTCCGTAAATTTGCCATCTATGCGCTCAAGAATGGTTTGTGGTTTCCGGCTATTCATATTTGGAATCTGTTTACCCAGAAAGCTGGACACCTGTTCATCTATTTTGAAAAATCCACCAAGGGTTTTCAGTTACGAAATGCCGACGTCACTCCTTGTGTGTGTGGTGACTCATCAGTAGAAGGCCATAGAATCCAACTTTGGCTTTTCACTGAGACCGATTTGAGAGCAAAATCGGTTACCTCTAATAGCAGATGTGAAACGATTGTGCCGTATGGCATACTCAGCAGACGCAAGTTCAGTTTGTTCTTGTTGGTACCTGTTCCAGGCTGAAAGTCTGAGTGTGGTGAATTGTTTGGTTCTGATTCCTAGGCGTGCAGACTTTCTACCAGGCGCGGACAACTTACTGAAGCATGGTTGTTAATGGTGGTTATCGGACAGTCCTTCAGCAATCATCTACCCGTTATCATTCGGGTTGAGTGTGATAATGGTAACGAACCAATCAACCTTGCAAACCCCTATCTTCACTCCTGCGAAGTTTGCCTTGCGATAGGCCTTTGAGCTAGTATTTCGAGAAATATATTGTGTAGTTCAGTATGGGTAGCTGAATTCAATTATCCCATGAAGACTACGACCAAGTCGAGCCTTGACATGTGAACTGTTCACCATGTCAGCCTCTTTGGTGAGAATGTTATAAAAAGAACGGCGTCTAGTCCGCCCGGCACTTCTTATGGTCCTGGAACTGTGAAATATTCCAGCCCGTATTAATGCTTTGAAGAAATCTCCAGCAGTATCAATTGACACATGAGGCCTATCTCCGGATGATTGAAATCTCTCTCGTTATCAGAGTATTCCTATAACTCAACGGCAGTACTATACGCAGAGATCTTCTCAAGACACCAGCACCCGTATGCACAGAAGACGATCAGCAAATCACACATGTTAAACAAGTAAAGTGCTGGGTGGCGGTAACTACTCTCTAGACTGATTCCAGAAGAACCGGTGGAACCCTATTAGGAATGCCAGCAGTCTTTGGATACGATCGTAAATAAAAGAATAACCATCTTCTATACCAATTTCCTTATCACTGCAAAACATCGTTTTCCTGGGGATGGAAAATTCGTCATCCCGAACGCTTTTTCACAGCCGGTCTCCTTGATGTCTACTATACGTGGGTTTCACCAAGAAACAGAGGTCACAAAGCTCCTCCAGTTCCTTAAAGACTGAAGCCACGTTTGTGTGAAAACAGTACCAGGAACAGTTCCAATGCCTACATTAAGTATGGCAGATGAATCTACTCGAGCAACTTCATAGAGTGAGAAAGGGTGAGTAGGTGTTTTGAAGTGTACTTTGAGGCCACCACGCTCTGTTGGGGTGGCAGCGAATCTTGGTTACTTTTTGAAATCCCGAACTGAATTTGCCATCTGCACGGAGGTCATCTGGAAATAAATTACGAACAACAGCACTGGGGTTTGTGGGGGTATACTGTTGTCACTATTCTACCACACTGTTGCTTGACCACTGCGAGGTTCTGCCCAACTGTTGGTGGTCTCAGCAAATAATGCTGAGTAAAGTAAACGTCCAGCTGGCATGCGCAATAAATAACCCAATCAATGCAAACTATGCTACTTGGTTGGATGGTCTGTTGAACACCTGCCTCGTACATTCAGAAATACGCGCTGAAGGACGGACACACTTGTGGTGCGATAGCTTAACCTTGAAGCAACACTTTACGTTCTGAAGGTGTGAAACGCATTTCACACAAACACTTTCGAACGTAACTGAATCGGCTAGATTCCAGGTAGGCAGTCAGGTAACCACTACTCAACGTCTGAATTGTTATCTAAGCACTTTGGCAGCCTCTGCAACAGCGCTAATGCTTTAATGCCCCGTTCATTTCTTGAAAATGGCCCTCTTCTTTGGTTTGTTTAGTTAGAAGCAGAACTTTCCAAAAACGAGTTTTTTTCTGATGAAAAAGGCACTACTGATGAGCCTTATTAAAGCGAAAATCCAGTCTAGTGCTTCTTTTCGAAAGAGGCTGGCTGGAGAGTTTATCTGAATGCGAAGGCTGCAATCAAATGTGAGTGATTGTCAACTTGAAAGTAAACCAAATTCCCGACTACTCATCAGTAAAAAAGCTTCTGCCAATTGTTAGCCTGGCCTCATAGCGACGTCACCACACATCTCCGGGATGTTATGGTAAATGACCGGCAAGGCATAAGTACGAGACCTCAAAAAAGACAGTTATTATTAGGTGACACGTGGTGAAAAGACCCGAGTGCAACAACTTTTCCACCACCTGAAGCTGGGCGAAAAACACCCTACAATGTTGTTAGCAGAAATGCGACAGCTAACTTTCAACTTGCATATGGACGAAGACCTCTTCCAGGAACCCTAGTTTCAAACATTGCCAGGAGCGTTCACAAACTCTTGCCAGGACTGCGAAAATAGTCGATATAGTGATAGGATGCTTTCAACCACTACCTGGTTCTTTAATCATATCATATCCTAGTCCGCGTTCTAAGGCAGGTAGGCGTGGTTCCTACAAAGTGGTCACCTCAAAACGTGATCCAACAGACATCGAGGCTCTGAGAGCAGAAATCACAGCTTTCCGGCATGGTTTGAGCGAAATTTCTCCAAACCGTTCCTCAGGTTGTCGACCTAGTGTACTGTCCAGGCAACACATACCGCGGTCAAAAACTGACCGTTGGTACCATGAACATTTCGGTAACGAAACCGAACGGCACACCAAACATTACTCCTACGCGTCATCAAGGCGGTGTAAACTCAGCGACCGACCTTTAACGGCAAACGGTGCCGTCGCAAATAACTCTCCATGTCGCCTCATTTTTGTACTAGAAATAAGTTCCTGGTTGATACGGGGTACAGGTTAGCGTATTTCCGTCTACAAAAAACGAGCTGCCTCACCTTTGCAGCCAAGAGCTCGGAGCCGAAAAACGGTACTTCTGTAACTACTTATGAGCAGTGCCCCTTATCCCTCACTCTGGGGCTCCGATGGACATTCCACTGGGTGTTCACAATTGCCGCGGTACCCTTTGCAACAATCGGCATTGACTTCACTCGGCATTTTGACCATCTTCTCCAAATGTTCACAACTCGCGGAATCCCGCTACAGCACTTTCGGTAGGGAATTACTAGCTATCTATTTACGTATCCCTTATTTCTATCACCCAGTGGAAGGTAGGATACCCAAAGTTTGTCCTGACCATAAACTGCTAATCTAGTCTGTAAACACTTCTATCAACAGGCATTCACTAAGGGAATTCAAGCGCCTGGACTATATCCCTCACCTCACCACTGATATACGGCATTTTTCGGGTACCAAAAGCACTGTCGCGGACGCTCTCTCAAGTGTTCATAACCTTAGCGCAAGTGTTCATAATGACAGCCATGGATGCCGATCCAGAGGTGAAATATCCTAGCCAGAGGAGCTCTCTTTTGCATTCCAACCTGCGCCTCTAAAATCTTCAAAGGGAACGAGTCTCTGCAACACTTCCCAAAGCACAACTTGCTCAGTAGTGCCTGCGTCCTTCTTCTGCGTAGTGTTCGGGACGCTACACAACCTGTCCCACCCTGGCATACGCGCTCAAAACAAAATTGTCACTGAACCTTTCGTATGGCCTAACATAAACCTTTACGTCAGCAATTGAAGCCGTTGTTTTCCCCAGTACCAACGTTCTAAAGTACGCTGTCATACTAAGAGCCCCATTAGTACACTTCCTTTGTTAGACACATGTTTTCACTACGTGCACGTCAACCTCGTATGCTCCATACCACTCTCAAATGGCGCAAATTTTCTGTTGACGTGTGCTGACCGCTTCACAAGGTGGCCTGCAGCCATACCGCTACCTAACAGCCCACCAAAAACAGTAGCCAACGCCTTCCTGGAACGGTGGGTGGTGCAACTCGTTTGTCCAGCAGTGGTGACCAAAGATCGTAAATCACACCTTGGAGAACATTTCGCGGTCTTCTTATACACGTTAGGGAGCAAACACATTTGCACTACAGCTTATCATCCGACAGCAAATGGAGTGGCTGAGTCTTTCCATCGCCAGTTAAAGGTCGCTGTCAGTGCGCATGCTAGTTCTGATTGGAAGCAGGCACTCCCGTTATTTCTTTAAACAGGATTAACGATGAATTGAATGCTACACCAGCCAAGCTAGTTTTGGTTGCATACAAAAGTTACCAGGTTAACTTGCCTTATTTGCACCTTCAGGACCGTACGATTACGGCTGCCACACAGCTTGGTTAGCGCACCACGCGCAAAACTTGCACCCGATTACACCCAGAGTGCAACCATCAACCGCGGAAGTGCACGCCAAACTGTCCTTTTCTATTCACGTTTTTCGTCATACGGATGATTTGCAACACACACACACCGGTTCCTACCGTATTCTCGCGAGAGACACGGAAACCTTTACTGTTAGTCGAAATGGCAAACGTGAGATAGTTCCTGTCAACAGGCTGAAACCAGCATTCATAGAAGAACCATCTACCACACATCTGTCGGCGGAAGACGTTCCTCATCTGGAACCCCCGGTGGCAGCAAAGAGCGTTCCATCTTCGGAACCCCTTGCAGTTGTCGCTAACCCAGCAACCCCAATTTTGCTCCTTCTACCTCTAGGCATAATCGTCTTGGTGTAGAGCTGTGCAAGCCTGTACTTTTTGAGGAATATGTTAACATTCATTATTTTTAGAAATGACGCTTTTCGACATAACATACAAACATTCGTATTCATCGTTTCTGTTCAGTTGCTGTTCAGAGTTATGCTATGTCTGGA